>VXBD01015469.1:37577-54002 GCA_013399975.1 Indicator maculatus | reverse complement strand
AAAGAGAAGGGGGGGGGGGGGGGGGGAAGAGAGAAAGAGAGAGAGAGAGAGAGAGAGAGAGAGAGTGCAAAGCTTAGGTGAGAACAGGAAGTACAGACAAGACCTGTCTGAGGTCACAGCTTTGCCTTGAGTCTGGCCAGGCAAAACCAGGCTGCCCAGGGAGGCTGTGGCTGTCCCCGGCCTGGAGGTGCTCAAGGCCAGGCTGGATGAGACCTTGAGCAGCCTGGGCTGGGGGGAGGTGTCCCTGCCCATGGCAGGGGCTTGGGACTGGATGAGCTCTGGGGTCCCTTCCAACCCCCCCATTCCCTGACCTGGGTATTTCTGGAGCCAGCTCCTATCCCATTAGTATCTCCTGGTGCATTTGCTTCCCTTTCTCCTGCTCCTGCCAACAACTCCCAACCCTTTCCACAGGGAGAGCTGAGAACAACACCCAGAGACTCTTCCTGGTGGTGAGGGAGCTGCAGCCAAGAGCTCTGCAGGCTGCAGTAAAATGCTGTTCTCTGCACTGCCTTCATGGCTGAATGCCCCCTGAGGAGCCCCCGTGGGTGCTGCCTTCCAGCCCTGGCCTGGCTCTGCCCTGGGCAGGTGGCAGTCACAGCAGCCATGTGTGGAGCTCACTGCTGAAGGTACCCAGAAAGAGTCAGCAGCAGGACCTCTGCTGGGCTCTTCTGGAGCTCTACCTCCTCACAAAGGAGCTATCAGGGACAGCTCTCTGCTACCTGCCAGGTCCAAAGGACTCCAGCCAGCAGTCCCCAGGCTCCCCCTGACAGATGTCCAACAACCTCCTAATCTCTGCAAATGGCTGGTGAGAGCTGCAGGAAACCAGAATGCCACCAGTCTTTGAATGCCATCAACCTTGGCTCTCTTTGCTGCAGCTCAGCTGGAAGCCTCTGAGTGCTGAGGAGCAACAACTGCAGCCAGCTGCTGGGGTAAAGGCAGAGCTGAAAACACCAACAGGAGCTTTGCCTGCACAAATTCACCTCCTCCAGGAGCTGGAGACACCAACCAGAGCTCTACTTGCACAAATTCACCTCCTCCAGCATGGAGATCCCCAAATCTCTCTTTTCTATGGCCAAACAACAAGCAGAACCAACCACCAAGATCTTAGAGCCCTGGGGCTGAGAGCCTGCAGAAGAGCAGCCCCAAGGGGGAGCTGAGCAATGCTCAGCAAGAGCTAAAGGAGCTGTGGGTAGGGGGCAAGAGGCTGGGGCCAGACTCTGCTCAGTGGTGCCCAGGGACAGCACAAGGAGCACAAACTTGTACCCAGGAGGTTCCATGGAAGCAGGAGAAGAAACTTCTGTAATTTAAGGGTGGCAGAGCCCTGGAGCAGGCTGCCCAGAGAGGTTGTGGAGTCTCCTTGTGTGGAGAGCTTCCAACCCCCCCTGGGCATTGTGCTCCTTTGGCAGGGGCTTGCAGTGGGTGGTCTCCAGAGGTCCCTTCCAACCCCCCCATGCTGGGACTGTGTGAAGCAGAGGTGAACTCACTGCATGAGATATGGCCAACCAGCTGTTTCCTTTTCCAGGGGAAGCCCTGCAAACCCTCCTATGGTCCTCAGAGCATCTCCTAAGCTCCCCTGGCTCAGAGGAGAGCAGGGCCCATGTCCCTCCACTCCTGTCTCCCACTGCTTGGTAGGTTTCAGGATGAGCAGATCCTTTCCCTAAGGCTTCAAAGGGCTTCCAAGCCCAAGCCCCAGCACCCTGCAGCAGTCACACTGAACCCCCCTGACTCCCCAGCAGTACAGCACTGGGCTCTGGCTGTGCTATTTTTGTGCTCCCTCTTGTTCCAGGTGAAAGGAAATTGGGTGTTTTTATCACCATTATTGGGTAGAGAGAGTCTGGAGAAAAAGGGAAGGAAATACAGCCTGGAGCAGCACCTCAGGAATTGCTTTGGGATGAAACAGAGCTGGGACCTCTCCTACCCTCACTCGCAGCATCTTGTGCCTGCTGCTGTTCTCCCTGTGGCAGTGGAACTGGTGACAGCAGAGCCATCTCCTTGCTGCCCTACACAGCAATGCTGGGGGACAGAAAGCACACAGGGCCCCTCCCTGCTCCTGGAGAGCAGCAGGGGAAGGGGGGCTTGGTTGTCCTGCCTCTGGAGCTATGAGCACTCAATTGGAATCGATATTCCACATTTGTCCAATCTGGAAGTCAAGGCTCAGGGCTGAGCTGGGCACCAGCCAAGTGCCAGGGGCTCTCCAGGAACCTTTCTGCATTCCCAAAGGGAAGAGAAAGAGAAGAGAATCAACCAGCTGGGATGGGGAATCTCTCACCTCTCTGGGCACCCTGGGCCAGGCTCCCACCATCCTCAGTGCCAAACATTTCTCTCTTCAGGCATTGGCACAGGCTGTCCAGGGAGGTGGTGGAGTCCCCACTCCTGGGGGTGTGCAAGAACCCTGTGGCCATGTCCCTTGGGGCCATGGTTTGGTGGCCATAGTGGGTTTGGGGTGGTGGTTGGGACTGGCTGAGCTTGGAGGACTTTCTGCTGCAACAGTTCTGTGGTTCTGTGACTTGGCTGACTCAGATCTGATTTTAGAAAGGCCCAGGAGACCACAGGCTCACAGAATATCAGAGGTTGGAAGGGACCTCCAGTGATCATCAGGTCCAATCCCCCTGCCAGAGCAGCATCACTCAGGGTAGTCTGCACAGGAATGCATCCAGGTGGGGTTGGAAAAGCTCCAGAGAAGGAGACTCCACAACCCCCCTGGGCAGCCTGCTCCAGGGCTCTGTCACCCTCACTGTAAAGAAGTTGCTCCTCATGTTGAGCTCAAATCTTCTATGGTCAAGTTTGGACCCCTTGGTCCTTGTCCTATCACTGTGCACCACCCAGAAGAGCCTGGCCCCCTCCTCCTGACCCCCACCCCTCACATACTGATAGACACTGATCAGATCCCTCTCAGCCTTCTCTTCTCCAGACTAAACAGCCCCAGCTGACCACCCAGCACAGGTACTTGCAAAGCACTCATTTCCCCAGCTCTGTTTTGCCACCTTCTCCTCCTCCTCCCCCTCCTCACAGCCCCATTGCCACACCACCTGTGGAGCACCCTGGGGGGAAGGACACAAGCAAGGTGAAGCCTCCTCCTTGGCTGGAGAGGGACAGATGTATGGGGCCCATCCCTGAGGCTGGAGGCAGAGGCAGGGGATGCTGAACAGAGCCAGGAGAGCAATGTTCTGCTGGGGAATTATCCCAAACTGCAGGCAGAAGCCTGGCAAGGAGCCTGTCCTGCAGCTCGCTGCCCACGCTCATTATTCCTCCCCGTTTGAAGCCTTGCAACTGTGACCCCAACTCTGATTTCTCAGGCACCAGGCATCACCTCCTGGCATGGGCTCAGTCTCGCTTTTGTCTGAGCAACCCACCCTCCAACGACCTGCAGAGCTGAAGGTGAGCCCTGCTCAGGCTGCTCTCTGAGGGCAAACAGGGAGAGGGAGTGCAGCAGGACAGCCAGCAGCTTCTGCTGCCACCCACTGTGGCTTAGAGTGGATGATCTCCAGAGATCCTTCCAACTCTCATCATTCTGCAACCAATGACCACAGCAGAGGAGCGGTTTGAGGCTGTAAGACTTTCCTGGCAGAGCAGGAGATACCAACAGGAGGTCCTCTCCCCATGGATGCGCCAGGGGGGTCCCCCACAGCCTGCTCCTGTTGCCTGTGTCCCTTTCAGGGCCCCTGCTCCAAGAGCAGAAACAAAAGAAAAAAGAAGTGAATGTCAGAGGAGACCAAGCTGCAGCCTCACTACCATGAGAGCTGAGAGGAGCCTGGAGCCCCTGCCTGGCTTCCAGCACCCCCTCCCTGCCCAAGCTGTTGGCATTCAGCTCGTGGGCTGAGGGATGTTTTGTGTGCTCAGAGGCATTAAGGGAAAGACTTTTCTCAAGCAAACCAAAGCCTCAAACCCAGCCATGCAGCTAACTGCTGGGGAGGTGAAACACAACACCAGGAGCAGCTCTGGAAAAGAGCTCTTGAGGTGCTCACAAGCAAGACAGTGCAGGACTGACTGCAGGAGTCTGTCATCACCAGGGGAGCAAGGAATGGCCCCAGCCTGCAAACTCCAGCTGAGCAGGGTCAAAGAATGAAGAGACCAGCAGAAAACTCTTACCTGCTGCCAGCCAAGTGATGTTTTGTTTGGGAAGAGAAAAGCCAAAGGGGTGAAGCAGCTTGGAAACAGCCCCCCCAAAAGCAGAGACTTGCCCACAGACCATGGATCCCAGCACACTGCACAGGCTTCAGTCCATCTCTGCTCACCTCCCTTCCCTCTCCTGGCCATTTCCCACCCCTCCTTGCAGAGCAAACATTTCCCCCTGTCAGTGATCTTGTTTGTTTTAACCAGGGAGTCCCTAACAGCCCCAGATCCTGCAGATGGCCTCTTGACTCCAAAGGGAGGGGAAATTCCCCCAGGCCAATGGTTTTAGTGACTAATGCAATTAACAGCAGCCAGGAGGGGATTAGCTGAAGCCACCCAGCTCTGCAGCATCACACACACAGCATCCAGGGGCGGTTGGATGCCTCCAGAGAAAGAGACTCCACCACCTCTCTCTGGGGCTTTGTAGCCACTGCCACAAGCCAATGGGATCCTGTCAAACACGGTGTGGGGCTTAGGGACATGGTTCAGTGGTGACCCTGCAGTGCTGGGCCAAGGACTGGGCTGGATGAGCTTGGAGGTCCCTTCCAAAAGGTTGTAGAGAGCCAGAAGGTCTCCTCTAAGCCTCCTCCTCTCCAGGCTGAACAACCCCAGCTCCCCTTTTATCTTTTCCAAATACATCAGAATTCCCTGAACCTCAAGAGCTGCACTGTCCCCAGGTACATCTCAACCTCACAAAAAGTTGCTGCTTTCACCCAAATTCCAGTTCCCAGCCCCATCAGAGTCCTCTCCATCAGCAACCCAGCCCAGCCCCAGCTTGCTCAGCTGACAGCAGCTTTCAGGAGAACATAAGCCCTTGTGATAGGGAACATTCTGAGAGCTGAAGATAAGGCTGGAGGTAATTACCTCCTAATCTTTGCATTTGATCTGCAGATCTGATTGGGTCAAAGATTTCAGCCCCTGGGATCTCACAGCACAGGATGTACTGCACAGGGATGGGGAGGAGGGAGCAGGGGAGAGCAGAGCACTGATGGATTGCTCCCAGGGCATTAGCAGCACTTAAAGACAAAGGGGAGAAAAATCAGGGCTGGGAGGGCAAAGCCCCAAGGCCCGAAGGTTCCAATAGACCATCAGAGAGCCACAGAATGGGTTGGGTTGGAAGGGACCTCAAAGCTCAGCCAGTGCCAACCTCCTGCCATGGGCAGGGACACCTCCCACCAGCCCAGGCTGCTCAAGGCTTCATCCAACCTGGCCTGGAACATCTCCAGGCTTGGAGCCTCCACAACTTCTCTGGACAACCTGTTCCAGGGACCTCACCACCCCCCTGGGGAAGAATTTCTTCCCAATTGCTTTTAATTGCCTTTTCTGTGTTTAAATGATCCCTGGGCACTGTCACTGCTGAGTTCTTTGTTAGTTGCTAATTGCACACACACAAAACAGGCTGCCCAGGGGGGCTGTGGAGTCTTTCCCTCTCTGGAGATATTCAAGACCTGCCTGGATGTGTTCCTGTGTGCCCTGCCCTGGGTGACCCTGTTCTGGCAGGGGGTTGGACTGGAGGATCTCCAGAGGTCCCTTCAAACCCAGGCTGTGAGAGGGAAGGAGAACAGAGCTCTGACTTCCACCACCTCAGCAGCCCTAGCCCTGCTGTCCCCTCTGCTCCCACTCAACTCTTCACACAGCACATGAAAAGAAAAGCCTGGAAAGTCAAGAAAGTCAGATGATCCTTGTGGTCCCTTCCAACCCTGACTGATTCTATGATTCTAAGTGGAAAGGACCTTCTCTGGCGCCTCAGCCATGCAAGGAGACAATTTAGGATTGCTCTTGAAAGATGCTTTCCAAAGACTTCACAAACCCAGGGCAGAATTAGGCCAACTGTAGAGGCTCAAAGCTCTTCTGCCACAGAACACCTTCATCCACTTCTTGTTTGGCTCAACAAAGGGAGGTTAAAAACCCCCAGCCTGCCAACAAACAGAGGACAGGCAAGGAGCAGAGGCAGGGCGGGCAAGGAGCAGAGGCAGGGCGGGCAAGGAGCAGAGGCAGGGCGGGCAAGGAGCAGAGGCAGGGCGGGCAAGGAGCAGAGGCAGGGCGGGCAAGGAGCAGAGGCAGGGCGGGCAAGGAGCAGAGGCAGGGCGGGCAAGGAGCAGAGGCAGGGCGGGCAAGGAGCAGAGGCAGGGCGGGCAAGGATTCATAGATTCACAAAATGGGTTGGGTTGGAAGGGAGCTCAAAGCTCATCCAGCTCCAACCCCTGCCCTGGGCAGGGACACCTCCCTCAGCCCAGCTTGCCCAAGGTCTCCCTGGGAAGGCAAAGCCAGGCCTGGCTGTGCAGAGCTGCCAGCTGCTGCAGGGAAACCTGCAGACCTTCTGGCAGCTCTGGGCTTTATCTGACTTTTTTTTTTTTTTGATCCTTGCTTCCTTCCACCAAGCTGCAACCTGGATGGGCCTCTCTCTGCCCTTTGTCTTTCCAATGTCTATTTGATTTGTGAGAGAGTAAATCATTTATGGGAGATTTAATTTCTTGGAACTGATAATGAGGGGGAGCTCGATATGGATCCTCTCATTTGAAGTCTGCTTTGCAATTTAATCAGCCCCACCACCAGCTCAAAAGTGCTGGGGGAAGAGTTGTACTCGTGAGTAAAGGATGCAAAAATGAGACAGAAATTGGATTAATGATTTTATCAGGGCTGCTGGGCTGCTCTCTCTAATCTAGTTGAGCTCTGATGCTCTCTCTCAACACACTTGTCCTTCTCAGGGGAAGGTTATGGCTCTGGAAGCAACCTGGGGCTTGTCTGGTGCTGGGTAACGACATGAAAGGGGCTCCAGGAGAGCTGGGCAGGGACTCTGGACAAGGGCTGGGAGTGATAGGATGAGGGGAAATGGCTTTGAGCTGGGAGAGGAGAGACTGAGACTGGAGAGGAGGAAGAAATTCTTGAGAGTGAGGCTGGGGAGACACTGGCACAGGTTGCCCAGGGAGGCTGTGGCTGTCCCCTCCCTGGAGGTGTTCAAGGCCAGGCTGGATGAGGCCTTGAGCAACCTGGGGTGGTGGGAGGTGTCCCTGGCCATGGCAGGAGATTGGAACTGGATGAGCTTTAAGGTCCCTTCCAAGCCAACCCATTCCGTGAATCTATGAATCCTTCTCTTTCCCTCCCCTTCCTCTTTTCCTTCCCTGTCCTTCTCTTCCTTCCCTCTCCCTTGCTTCTCCTTTTCCTTTCTACTCTTCCTCTCTTCCTCCTCCACTTAAGAACCACTAAGAGGAATCCCCCAATGCAAAGGGAAAAGGAACAGTCACATTTTCCTTCAAGAGCACAGAGATGAACAACACAGAACATCCTAACAGACAACCAACCAGGTCCCTTTCAAAGGTGTTTGACTTGGGGCAGAGAGCTCAGCAGAGGAGCTGTCCCAGTGCCAGGGTTTATGCCCCTGCCAGCCTCTCCTTTGCAGAGCAAAGTTAATTTTGGAAGGCAAACAGCAGCTGCCAAAGCAATGAGGCAGCCAGGCCTGAGAAGGCAAAGCAAACTTTCACCATCCCACTATAATAGGATTAGAAACCTCTCCAGTGGCTCCAAGAGCTGGAATTCTGCCCTGAACAATAATAAAAAAAAAGGATCTGGCCCCAGAGCCAGTGGAGAAGAAACTGGGTTGAACCTTCACAGCTAAGTGGCTTAAGAGTGTAAAAAAGAGGCCAGGGCAGGCTACAGAGCTGCTGAGGGACTTGGAGCAGCTCTGGGAGAAGCAGAGCCTGAGAGCCCTGGGGCTGAGAGCCTGCAGAAGAGCAGCTCCAGAGGGGAGCTGAGCAATGCTCAGCAAGAGCTAAAGGAGCTGTGGGGGGCAAGAGGCTGGGGCCAGACTCTGCTCAGTGGTGCCCAGTCCCTCCTAGGCTGCACCATCAGATGGGTTGGGTTGGAAGGGACCTTAAAGCTCATCCAGCTCCAAGCCCCTGCCAGGGGCAGGGACACCTCCCACCAGCCCAGGCTGCTCAAGACCTCTGAACACCTTCAGGGAGGAGACATCCACAGCCTCCCCTGGGCAACTTGTTCCAGTGTCTCCCCACCCTCACTGCCAAGATTTTCTCCCTAACCTCCAGCCTCAACCCAAGCTCCACACTACCCTCAATTCCTAAAGCCATCTCTGAAGAAGTTCAGAGGTGATTCCCAGAGCTGGGAGCTGTTTTCCCCAAGCACTGATCCATGCTTTGACAATGGCAGGCACTGAGCATCTCCTGCCAATTCCTCCTTAATGCCTCTCCTCCACTGAGCTCAGCCAAGCAACCTTTCCAGCACCCTGCAGCCACAGCACCCAACCCTTCAGAGCAGTCAGACTGAAGCCTGGCTGGGCTGAGCTCTCCTCTCCAATCACTTGCCTGAGTCCCTGAGCTGGGGCAGGAGACAGCAGAAATTAGAGGGCAGTTCATTTTCCTCACTTAGCCAGCCTCAGCTCCCCAGAAAACCTTCTCCCAGGCAGCTCTAAATCTGGCTCCCAGCTCAGATAATGTGGCTCTGTCTGCTCCTATCAGTGTCATTTACTTTGCATTACAACAGTTGAGACTTTGCAGGATCTTTGGGTTCCTTTCTCTGCCTTGATTTGCAGTTTTGCAGCTGTCAGTCATTTTTTTCTTTCTTTTTTTCCTGGGCAGTTAGATAATTCCCTTAGCAAAGCTCTTCCCTCTAATTCAGCACCACAAAGAAACCCTGGAGCACAGCACACAAACCTCCAGCAATGACTTGCTGCTCACCTGGAGAAAAAGCAAACAGACCAGGAACCGCCAAGCAGCTCTGCCCCAGGAGCAACCCTCCTGAGGAAACAAGGAGGAAACTTCTCCCTTCTCCATCTACTCCACACTGCTCCTTCCACAGCTGAGATGTTCATCAACAGTGAGGCACAGCTGTCCTCCCTGTCCCCCAGCAGGACATTGCAGGCACACTGGGGAGTGTCTAACAAACACCAGCCCAGAGAGGTGCTGCTGAAGTGCAGGATAATGTCACTGATGTTAGAGGATGTCTGCTTCTAGAGCAGGGAGGAAAGGAAGCTTTAAATCCAGGTAATTGTCTGCTCTCTGTTTAAAACTTGCAACTGAGCCAGAGGCAAATCCCTCTGAAGACCACAGCAAATATCAGAGACTCAGAGAACCACTTAGGCAAGAAGAGACCTTTGAGGTCATCAAGCCCAACCACTGCCAGGTCCAGCACTTAGCCATATCTGCAGGCACCACATCTACAGAGATTTTAAACCCCTCCAGGATGGGGACTCCACCACCTCCCTGGGCAGCCTCTGCCAATCCCTGACCACTCCTGCAACAAAGAAATTTTTCCTCCTCTCCAACCTAACCCTCTCCTGGCACAATTTCCTCTCCTTTCACCTGAGACTAGGGAGCAGAGCCCAACTCCACCCTGGCTCCAGCCTCAGGGAGCTGTAGAGAGCAATGAGGTCTCCCTCAGTCTCCTCTTCTCCAGGCTGAACACCCCCAGCTCCCTCAGCTGCCCCTCCCCAGCCCTGTTTTCCAGACCCTTCCCCAGTTCTGTTGCCCTCCTCTGGACCTGCTCCAGCCCCTTGATCACTTTCTTGTAGTGGGGTGCCCCAAGATAACAACAAGGCAGTCCCTGACCTCTGGGACCACCAGAAGAGGAGAATGATGATTGATACTCACTGATTCTGGAGCATTCCCTACCCATGCCAAGGGTCTCCAGGCACCCTCTGAGTCCTTGGGCACTTTGGTCACCACCATGCAGCTGGCACTCCGTGGATGTAACCTCTTGTTGACAACAGGGAGATGATTTTCTTAGATGAATGCCCCCTCCCTGGAGGTGCTCAGGGCCAGGCTGAATGAGGCCTTGAGCAGCCTGGGGTGGTGGGAGGTGTCCCTGCCCATGGCAGGGGGTTGGAACTGGGTGAGCTTTGAGGTCCCTTCCAACCCAACCCATTCTGTGACCCTGTGAGTTGCCAGGATTGTGTGGAGAGCTTAGGTAAAAGAGAGAGAGCTGCTCCTGGCTGGAGCTCAATGCATGCCAGCACTGCTCAGAGGAGCACAGGACCTCTCTGCAAAGCAGCTCTCAATACCAAGCATCTCCCAGCTCTCTGGAGATAGGATGGGGCAGGAACACCACCACATTGCCAGCCAGCTGCAGATCCACCTGCACTGCATTCACGCAGCCAGAGCTCTAATGACACCCAAATTACATCTTTCCCAGCTCTCATCTTTCTGATTCCAGGCTCCCTTGTAAGGAAGAGATGGCATCAGAGCTTAATCAATAGCATTCTGCTCCAAGAAAGGCTTCCTGAGGCTGACAACCCCACCTAGGCTTTGCTTTGAAACCTGCTCCCATTCCAAACACCACATCAAAAGCAGGGAATTTGTTTTTCCTGGTAAGGAGCCTGCTGAAGCTCCTCAGGAAAATCAAACAGCAGCTCCAAAAGGCAGCAGAGTCCTGGCTGGATGTGTGCAAAGCAGAGCTGAAAGCAGGGACAGGGCCAGTGGAGGGCTAAAGAGCTGCTGAGGAGCCTGGAGCAGCTCTGTGAGGGGCAAAGGCTGAGAGCCCTGGGGCTGAGAGCCTGCAGAAGTGCAGCCCCAGAGGGCATCTGAGCAATGCTCAGCAAGAGCTAAAGGAGCTGTGGGGGGCAAGAGGCTGGGGCCAGACTCTGCTCAGTGGTGCCCAGGGACAGCACAAGGGGCAAGGGACACAAAGTGGAACCCAGGAGGTTCCACCTGAACAGAAATAGAATCTTGTTTGGGGTAAGGGTGCTGGAGGCCTGGAGAGCTTCCAACCCCCCCTGGGCATTGTGCTCCTGGGCAAGCTGCTGTGGGTGCCCTGCTGGAGCAGGGGCTTGGACTGAAGGATGTCCAAAGGTTCCTTCAAGCCTCCACAGAATGGTAGGGGTTGGAAAGGACCTCTGGAGACCCCTCTGCCAGAGGGGGATAACCTAAGACAGGTCCCACAGGAACATCTGATGAGAATGAGATGAAATGGATGGGTTGGAAGGGACCTCAAAGCTCATCCAGTGCCACCTCCCTGCCATGGGCAGGGACACCTCCCACCAGCCCAGCTTGCTCAAGGCCTCAGTCAGCCTGGCCTTCAACACCTCCAGGGAGGGAACAGCCACAGCCTCCCTGTTCCAGTGTCTCCCCACCCTCCCCATAAGGCACTGAAGAAGAAGAGTTGCATAGTGCCCATGGAAGCAGCCCTGCAGAGTGAGCTGCTGAGCAGGGGCTGGGGAAAGCTCTAAAGCCAGAGGTCAGTAACAGACATCTCACCCAGCAGCAGCCTGGGCAGGGTGCCTGGGTCCAGGCATCACTCCACCCAGGGCCATGCTCTGCTCCAGCTGCCCCACACAGAGCAGGCAGCCTGCAGCCTCCCTCCCTGCCCTGCCTCAGCGTTAATGAAGTGGCAAACCCAGCTCTGGAGCTGTGGGAAGTGTCAGCAGGTGCCTGGGGCTGCCAAGGCCACATCAGCTGTGCCCCTGCACGGGCAGCAGGCAGTCAGGGGCCAACATGTTACATGTGCAAGGCATAAATATTCATGGAGTGCTTCATGAGCCCTCTGAGCACAGCCCATGCCCTCCAAAGTGCTGCTGGTCACAGGTCCTGACCTCAGCTCTGGGCATTTCACCTCAGCAGCACCAAGGGTCCTGCACAGATAATCCTGTAATGGATGATCAGCCCTGGAGACAGAAACAGCAGCAAAGGAAATCTCTGCAGTGCTGCAAAGCAGAACTGCTGCCACACAGGGCTGGGGCTCAGGCTGAGCTACAGCAGCCCCACAGCTTCCCCATGGCAAGCAGCTAGGGATGGTTTGAGTTGAGTTTTAGTGTTAAGTCTCTTTTCCCTGTTTCCCAGTGCAGTCTGAGGCAGGGGCCAGGCTGAGCCAGAGGATGTGTTTGCTCCAATGGCTTTCATGGACACTGGAGCTCCTGCTGCCCTTCACCCAAACCTCAGAGCCAGAAACTCAAAAGCAGAGGAAAGAAGGAGAGGGAAGCATAAAAAGAACACAGGTGTGGCTTCAATCAGAGGAGGTGATGCTAATGGGCTCAAGGCCAGGCTGGATGAGGCCTTGAGCAGGCTGGGCTGGTGGGAGCTGTCCCTGCCCATGGCAAGGGGTTGCAGCTGGATGAAGCTTTGAGGTCCCTCCAAACCTAAACCATTCTATGAATCTATGATTGCAAATTACTGACCTGATTGCACTGTAACTCTTCACTGCAGTGCTGAAGCCAGAGCTGGGTCCAGAGGGACAGGGAACTGCTGGAGGGAGTCCAGGGCAGGCTACAGAGCTGCTGAAGGACCTGGAGCAGCAATGTGAGGAGCAAAGGCTGAGCCCTGGGGCTGAGAGCCTGCAGAAGAGCAGCCCCAGAGGGCAGCTGAGTAATGCTCAGCAAGAGCTAAAGGAGCTGTGGGTAGGGGGCAAGAGGCTGGGGCCAGACGCTGCTCAGTGGTGCCCAGGGACAGCACAAGGGGCAAGGGGCACAAAGTGGAACCCAGGAGGTTCCATCTGAACAGGAGAAGAAAGTTGTTTGTTGTGAGGGTGCTGGAGCCTGGAGCAGGCTGCCCAGAGAGGTTGTGGAGTGTCCTTGTGTGGAGAGCTTCCAACCCCCCTGGGCATTGTGCTCCTGGGCAAGCTGCTGTGGGTGCCCTGCTGGAGCAGGGGCTTGGACTGGGTGAGCTGCAGAGCTCCCTTCCAACACTACCCTGCTGGGGTTCTGCAACTCTTTCTCCTGTATTTGTTCTTCTAAAAGACTAAGGGAAGAACCCCGGCAGCCCAGAGTGAATCTCCACTACTTGCCAGGGCCTTCTGGGGCAGGGCACCAATGGCAGCCTGCAAAGCACTCCAAAGAAAAATAAAGCAATTAGCAGCTGTGAGTGGATCTGACAGAGTGGGGACCCTGCAGGGCACCTCAGTGTGAGGAAGCCAGAGAGGGACTCTGCTTCCTGAGAGCTTCTGCAGAGAGGGTTCAGAAGCTGTTTTTGTGGAGGCACAGCTTGTTTACCACAGGCTTGGGCTGCAGCTTTGTGCTGCTGCTTCTCTCTGTTTTCCCTCCTGATGTTAATAAATAAAAGTTATTTGATTACAGCAATCAGAGGACTGAGATCAGTTCTGGCTGCAATGAATATGTTAGGAAAGCACAAGAGCCAAGACGACAAAATAAATAAAGAAAAATTAACTGCTTCAAGGAAGTACAAACTTGAAACTGAAAACAGACTCCCAGGAGCAGGGCAGGGGCTGGAAGGGACCTCTGGAGATCATCCAGACCTAAAGAAGGTCCCACAGGAACTCATCCAGGTGGGCTTGGAATCTCTCCAGAGATGGAGACTCCACCACCTCTCTGGGCAGCCTGCTCCAGGGGCTGCATCACCCTTAAGCCAAGGAAGTTCTTCCTCACCTTCAGGTGGAACTTATTCCTTCAGCCTGGCTGGGGTAGGACAAACCCAAAGCTCCCCCTACAAGAGCAGCTTTTGGGGCCCTTTTCCCCTCAAAAGGACAGCTGGAAAAGCTGCCACAGGCTTTGCTTCTCAGTCACTGCTGCATCAGGTCTGATTGCAAACCACAAAGGCTCAGGATCTGGGGAAACAAGTTGATGCCTGGGGACACTCTGGTGCCTCTCTGTAGATTGAGATGGCCAAAGGACCTCAAGTGGGGCTTGCTTTGGACACTGAGCCAGCCAGATATGAAAAAGCCCTCCTAGGAATGAGGGAAGACAGCTTGGGAAGTGGCAAGGGCTGGAGAAAATGAAGGCCACAGGACACCCAGCAGTGATCCAGCAGCAGCAGCATCTTAATGAGCCAATAAAAGACTTTAGACAATCTGTCTAGACTTGGCTTCTGCCTGGCTATAAAACGGGCCTTAAAAGAAAGACACAAACAGCAATCAGAAGTCAATGAAGAGCTGGTGGAAGGAGCTTCCTGCTGGGCTACATCTGCAGCCTGCACTGCTCCTCAGGCAGCAGCACTTCACCCAAATCCTTCATTTGCTAAGCAGCAAAGCTGCTCCCGGGGGTTTGCTGCACTGCAAGCCCACAGGCAGGTTCCTGACTTGGTCTTGTAGAACTTGACTGGAGGACATCTCTGCTCTACTGAGACTTCACCTGCAGGGCTCTGCCAGCTCTGAGGCCCCTAACTCAAGAAGAACATGGAGCTGATGGAGAGGGGCCAGAGGAAGCCACAAAGATGACGACAGGGCTGGAGAAGCTCTACTGTGGGGACAGGTTGAGGGATCTGGGGGTGTTCAGCCTGCAGAAGAGAAGGCTCCAGAGAGTCCTTAGAGCTACATTTCAGCAGGGGACCTCCAGGCAGACTGGGGAGGGACTGCTCAGAAGGGGTTGTGGGGATAGGACTAGAGGCAATGGTTTGGAACTGGAACAGGGCAGAGTTAGGTTGGACATCAGGAGGGAGCTCTGCACAGTAAGGCTGGGGAGAGACTGGAACAGGTTGCTCAGGGAGGTGGTTGAGGCTCCATCCCTGCAGATGTTCAGGATAAGCCTGGATGTGTCCCTGGGCAGCCTGCTCTGGCTGGAGCTGTCCCTGCTGCCTGCAGGAGGTGGCCAAGATGCCTTTTGGGGTCCTTTCCAACCTGATGCAACCTGTGACTCTCTGACATCTCTCCTAGAAAGCTCTGATCAACACAGTTCAAGATGGGCCTTGGTCTTGAGGAAGCTGAGATGGTTGAAATAGTCATAACTGAGTAGAATCATAGAATTGTTTGGGCTGGAAAAGACTTCCAAGAGATCCTCCAGTCCAACCCCCTGCTCCAGCAGGGCACCCACAGCACTTGCCCAGGAGCACAATTCCCAGCTGGGGTTGGAAGCTCTCCTGACAAGGAGACTCCACAAGTTGAGATTAAAAAGGAAAGGAAGAAAGAACTCTGTGAGAAAAGGAAGGAAAGAAAAAAAAAGGAAGGAAAGGAGAGAGCTAAGTCTAAAGTCTATGGAAAGAGCAAGGCAGGTTTGAGGAGTGGAAGATGAAAATGGAAGCAGGGCAGCAGGGAATGCTCCTGGCATGCCTGTAAGATCACTAGCAAGGCATGAAAGGCATCTTCTAGGAACATGGAGAGCTGAGGCCGTTTGTCATCCTCTGTGTGAGAGGAAGGAGAAGGCAGGCAGTGGGCAGGGGAGGGCTCCTGATGGAAGAGGCATCTCAGGATTATTTATGTGCTGCTACTCCCCCATGGCTCCCAAAGCTGTTCCCTGCATTAGCACAAAGCAAGAGGGGCCTGTGAAGTATGGAAGGTACAAGAGGAGGCAATATTTTGTCTTTCCTCCTGGGATGGAGGATCTCAGTGACAGAGGCTGGGACAAGGGATGGCATCCTCTGATCTATTACCCTGCAGGCTCCCCCTGCTCTGCAAACCAGGCAGATTCCATGGGAACAGCTCAGTGCAATCACAGTATTTCTCCTTTCCACAGGGAAAGCTCAGGATGACAGCAGGGGCCTTCCTCTGCAGAAGTCTGGATGGAATTCACGGCAGCCCTTCAGGACAGCTGACAGAGGCTCTGTGCACCACGCCCCGGGCCAGGCGCCGGAGCAGCCACGCAGCCAGGACTCAGCAGCTCTGCTTCCCCTCCCCCACTGCCAGGGAGGCAAGAGGATGGGAGAGGAGCAAAGGCAGGAGGAGGCAGTCACCTAGGAAGCCTGGGTTCAGTGCCTTCTGCAGAAAAAAAGAGGGACAGGGGAAAGAATTTGTGTCTCACCTCACAGACTTCGTTTTTACATCCAAAGGCAGCTCTGGTGCTGAAACCAGAGAATGGTCCAGGCCAGAAGGGACCTCCAAAGCTCACCCAGTCCAAGCCCCTGCACTCAGCAGGGACATCCACCACCAGATCAAGTTGCCCAGGGCAAGCCTCACCTTCAATATCTCCAGGCATGGAGCCTCAACCACCTCCCTGGGCAACCTGTTGCAGTGTTCCAGCAGCCTCCTGGTGCAGAACTTGTTCCTCACACCCAATCTCAATCTGCTCTGCTCTCATTTCAAACCATTGCCCCTGGTCCTGTCCCTGCAGGCCCTTGGGAACAGTCCCTCTGCAGCCTTCTTGTAGCCCTTCAGGTACTGGCAGGCAGCTCTAAGGTCTCCCTGGAGCCTTCTCCCCTCCAGGCTGAACACCCCCAGCTCCCTCAGCCTGTCCCATAGCAGAGCTGCTCCAACCCCCGAAGCATTTCCATGGCACTCCTCTGGCCCTGCTCCATCAGCTCCATGTCCTTCCTGTGCTGAGGGCTCCAGACCTGCACACAGCACTGCAGGTGAGGTCTCAGCAGAGCAAAGAGGCAGAATCACCTCTCTGGATCTGCTGCCAGTGCTGCTTTGGATGCAGCCCAGTTTGGTGCTTTGGGTTTTTTCTGCTGGGGTGTTTTTTTGCTTTTTTTTTTTTTTTTTGGG
>VXBD01015469.1:24730-37503 GCA_013399975.1 Indicator maculatus | reverse complement strand
GGGGGGGGGGAAACAAACCTGATTTTCCAGGCAAATCTTCCTTATTTATGGATATTCCCCACCCCCCCCATGCCATGCCTCAATCTTTCTATCAACTTCCATCTTCATTTCTCCCCTGACCTGGCAAGTGCTGGGTTCATGGATGGACCTGATGATCTGAAAGGTTGAGCCTGAAAGATGCAATGAAAGTGAAAGGGACAGATGAGAGATGAATATTTGAGCCCAGGCAGAAAGAAAAATGGAAAGCCCTTGAAGAGCTCAGAGATAAATGAGTTGATTTCATTAGTGGTGAGCTGTTTGCTTTTGCGGGGCTGGAAGCAGGCAAAGCAGCTCTCCAGTAGATGAATAAAGGCTATTCTCACCAGAAAGTATCATCACTTAAACACAACCCAAGGCAAAAGAACAGCCCTGCTGCTTCTCCAGCCTGCCTCAGACCCCCAGCCCTTCCTGCAGACACCGAGCCACCCAGCAGAAAGAGTCAAGAGCACCACAGGCAGTGCTCTGTGGGACCAGTAACTGACTGGGAGAGCTCCACAAGCCCCGAGCCATGCTCCATAGCCACAGACTCCACAGAAGCACAGGGGGATGGGACCACCCCTGGGAGAGGATGGGACCCCCCCCCTGCCCCGAGAGCCACTGCTCCTGAAGTGACAGCACCTGAGCTGAAACCCCACTGCCCCTCCCTGGAGGTGTTCAAGGCCTTGAGCAAGCTGGGCTGGTGGGAGGTATCCCTGCCCATGGCAGGGGGTAGGAGCTGGAAGAGCTTTAAGGTCCCTTCCAACCCAACCCACTTGCAGAATCCATGAATGAAGCTATGAAGAAGTTGTTCTGAGGCTGCTTTTTGGGCTGCACTTCCAAACCCTATTTTTAGACCAAATTTGTCACCACAGAAGCTCAGCTGCTGGCTCAACCTGAACTGCTGTAGAGAAGGTTTCTGCCCCTGGGGTTAGGGCAGTGGGAGAGTTCCAGGGAACACAATGTGCAAAGCACTGTTCCCACAGCTGAAATCAATCAATAGTCCTCGTGGTGGGCAGGGCAACACCTCAGCCCAGATCTCCTTCCAAAGCACTGACTCACTCCAATGAATATTTGAACAGTGACACCAGGAGAAGCTGGGCTCTGGCAGCTGCTGGGGAGAGCAGAAGCCAATCACAGACCCATTAAGGTTGAAAAGCTTTCCAAGATCATCCAGTCCAACCTTCTACCCAAGCCCACCATGGCCATCAAACCATCTCCCCATGGCCACAGGTTTGTGGAACACCTCCAGGGATGGGGACTCCACCACCTCCCTGAGCAGCCTCTTCCCAAAGTAAGATGTGCTCAGGTTTCTTGCACACCTCCAGGGGTGGCCCTGTGGCCAAGTAGAAATCCTGGTTTGTGTGCCTCACACTGACGTTCATGAAACATCTCTCACTCTTGAGCCATCAAAGCCCGGCTCTGGGGGTTTAGACTCCTCATTACAAGCAGCAGTCACTTGACAACACAACCCAAGGTTAAAAGAAGCTCAGAAATGGGAAAGGAAGGTGGAAAACATTAGTGATAGAATCATTGAATCATAGAAAGAACTGCTTGGGGTGGAAAATCCCTCCAAGGTCATCCAGTCCAACCATCAACCCAACCCCACCATGGCCACCAAACCATGGCCCCAGGTTTCTTGCACACCTCCAGGGGTGGGGACTCCACCACCTCCCTGGGCAGCCTGTGCCAATCCCTGACTGCTCCTCCATGACTGAAATTCCTCCTCACATCCAACCTAATTCCCCTTCAAAGATCATGAATTGTGGGCATCATTGGATGGTGAAGAGGTGGTGCTGAGCAGTGTGGTTCAGCACCAGATGTGGTAGTGTTGGGTTGATGGTTGGACTCAATGATCTGAAAGGTCTTTTCCAGCCTAAAGGATTCCATGTGTGGCATCAGCCACTGCCAGAGTGCTGCACAAAGGGTCCCCCAGGACTCATCTTTGTTTTTTGTTATCACAGCCAAGGCAACCTTTGCCCACCACAGTGACATCAAAGGGCAACCAAGTTGGGGAAGGTCTGGAGAGGAGCAGCAGAGGGAGCTGGGGGTGTTCAGCCTGGAGAAGAGGAGGCTGAGGGAGACCTCATTGCTCTCTACAGCTCCCTGAGAGGAGGCTGCAGGCAGGGGGTTTGGGCTCTGCTCCCTAGATTCAGGGGATAGAAGGAGAGGAAATGTCCTGAAATTGAGCCAGGGGAAGGGGTGGGTTGGAGATGAGAAAAAATTTCCTTGCTGCAAGAGTGGTCAGGGACTGGCACAGACTGCCCAGGGAGGTGGTGGAGTCCTCATGCCTGGAGGTGTTCCAGAACCCTGTGGTCATGTCCCTTGGCTATGGTTTGGTGGCCGTGGTGGGGTTGGGTTGATGGTTGGACTGGATGATCTTGGAGACCTTTTGCACCCCAAACAATTCCAAGATTCCATGATTCCATCACTAACGTTTTTCACCTTTCTTTCCCATTTCTGAGCTTCTTTTAACCTTGGGTTATGCTGTCAAGGGACTGCTGTTTGTAATGAGGATTCTAAACCCACAGAGGAGGGATCAAGAGTGAGAGAGATGTTTCATTAACATCAGAGTGTGGGACACACACACACAAATCAGGATTTGCTGCTTGGCAGCAGGACTTGCTTCTCTATTAGAGACACCCAGAAGAGTCTCCTCTCCCTCCTTGCAACACAGACAATTCTCCAACTCCTTGGCAGCAACGATTTGACTCTGTCCTCATTTGTGCTGCTAACGGAATTCCCATCAGACAGCAGCAAAATTAAAGTTCCACTACTTAAAAAAATAATCATAAATTCAAGCCATGCAGATTCAGGCAGAGGAAGAGCCCTAGAGGAGCTGTGTGAATCACTGCTGGGTGATACTGCAGCTCCTGGGCTCTTCATGGGGTCAGCTCCCACAGACCATGAGTACTGAGTCACAGCACCAGAATCTGATCCTCCACCCTGAAGGCTTCACAGAAAGTAACCAGAGATGATTCAGAACACCCCAAACACCCTGAATTAAGAGGCTCAGCTCTTCTTAGAAACACAAGGCAGGGTAGAGAATGAATATCAAGGCTGTAGGAAAGGCTCAGAGGTTCAGAGTGAGGTGGCCAAAGGGGTTCAGAACAGCTGCCAAAGATAAACCCATGGAGAATGATTGCTGCAGGAGGTACTTCACAGAATCCCAGCATGGTGAAGGTGGGAAGGGACCTCTGGAGCTCACCCAGGAGCACCCACAGCTTGCCCAGGGGCACAATACCCAGGGGAGGTTGGAAGCTCTCCACACAAGGACACTCCACAACCTCTCTGGGCAGCCTGCTCCAGGCCTCCAGCACCCTCACAACAAACAACTTTCTCCTCCTCTTCAGATGAAACCTCCTGGGTTCCAGTTTGTGCCCCTTGCCCCTTGTGCTGTCCCTGGGCACCACTGAGCAGAGTCTGGCCCCAGCCTCTTGCCCCCTACCCACAGCTCCTTTAGCTCTTGCTGAGCATTGCTCAGATGCCCTCTGGGGCTGCTCTTCTGCAGTAAGAGAGAAATAACATAAAAAGAAATTCAAGTGGCCATTGAGGGACAGCAGCACTGCTGGGAAAAGCTTCTGCTTGTGAGGAGAAGGAACCAGAATTTCAAGGCTCTCTTCTTTAATCTGGCAGAAGGGACATTGAGACTGAAGGTTGGGAAGAAATTCTTGAGAGTGAGGGTGAGGAGAGACTGGCACAGGCTGCCCAGGGAGGCTGTGGCTACCTCCTTCCTGGAGGTGTTCCAGGCAAGGCTGGATGAGACCCTGAGCAGCCTGGGCTGGTGGGAGGTGTCCTGCCCATGGCACAGGGCTGGAACTGGATGATCTCTGAGGTCCCTTCCAACCCAACCTATTCTGTGATTCTTTGCCCTGACAGTGGCTGGGTTGGGATGTTCCTGCTGTGCCTGAGCCAGCCCAGCTCCTTCAGTGCCACTCCTGCTGCCTGCTCTCCACCTTACCCAAGCAAGACACTCCAGGATGGCAGGGACAGGAGGATTAAAGTCTGGAATGTTTCCAAAAAAGAAAGCTTTCAGCAAGAAAAAAAAAAATCCAGAAGGAGAAAAAGGAGATGAAGAGATTGTCACAAGCATTGTGCTTACCAGGCTGGAGTGGATTAAAGTTGATTCTGCCTTTTTGTTCTGCCAAGGTGATGAGAGCCTCCTAACAAACACACCGCCGCCACCAGAAGTCCTCCGAGGCAACTTCACCAGAGAGATAATCAGATCAGGGCTCTGCTACAACAGCTTTAATCCCTCTTGATCCTGTCTTTAGGACACAGGCAAAGACAGCATGCTTGGCCCATTTGTTTTTTCTTTTCCCTTCTCCAGCTGGTTGGGAGCAACAGCACCTACAGCCTGGGGAGGTTCAGCTCCTCCGGTGCTGAGGTGCTGCTCCGCGCAGCACTGCTCCGCGCAGCACTGCTCCGCGCAGCACTGCTCCGCGCAGCACTGCTCCGCGCAGCACTGCTCCGTGCAGCACTGCAGGGCTGGCTTGGGCAAACCAGCAGGACCTTGTGGGCAGGAAGGCTGAGTGGTGAGATGGGGGTTGAGCTATGGAAGGGCAAAAGAATCAATGATCTGTAGAGCTGTTAAGGTTGGAAGAGACCTTTGAGCTCATCCAGTCCAGCTGCTCACCCAGAGCTCACAATCCAGCCCTGCTGCTAAGCCACATCGCTCAGCACCACATCCCTGAGGCTCTGAAACACCTCTGGCATGGGGACTCCAACAGCTCCCTGGGTAGCCTGGCCCAGTGCCTGACAACTCTTGCTGGGAAGAAGTTTCTTCTATGTCCAACCTAAACCTCCCCTGGGGCAACTTGAGGCCGCTTCCTCCGTGAGAAGAGACCAAGCCCCAGCTCTCTGCAACCTCCTCTGAAGCAGCTGTAGAGAGTGATGAGGTCTCCCCTCAGCTTCCTCTCCTGAAGGCTAAACAGCCCCAGCTGCTCCTTATCAGACCTGTGCTGGAGGCCACCTTCTTTGGACATGCTCCAGCACCTCAGTGTCCTTCTTAGAGTGAGGGACCCAAAACTGAGCCCAGGATTTGAGGTGTGGCCTCACCAATACCAAGCAGTGGGGGGACACAATCACATCCTAGGCCTGCTGGCAAAGAGGTGAAGGTAGCAGAGAGAGAATCATAGAAAACAATCAGGAAGGTTGGAAAAGGCCTCTAAGATCACCCAGGCCAACCACCAAGCCAACACTACCATGGCTACCAAACCCTGTCCTGAAGTGCTGTGTCTACACCTTATGGATAGGAGCTTTGGGCTTCCTCATCCTCACAGGCTTTGGAAAAAACCATGAAGGTTGGAAAAGGCCTCTAAGATCACTCAGTCCAACTGTCAGCCCAACACCAAATCATGTCCTGAAGCTCTGTGGTCTGTCTCCTGGGTTAGGAGATCTGAGCATCCCCATCCTGCAGCAGGCTGCCCAGAGAGGCTGTGGAGTCTCCTTGTCTGGAGACTTTCAAAGCCCACCTGGATGTGTTCCTGTGTGACCTTCCCTGGCTGACCCTGCTCTGGCAGGGACTGGAGGATCTCTGGAGGTTCTTTCCAACCCCTACTATTCACTGATTCTGTGATCCTCACAGGGTTTGGAAAATCATTAAGATTGGAAAAGGCCTCTAAGGTCATCAAGTCCAACTGTCAACCCAACACTGCCATGGCCACCAAACTCTATCTTGGTGTGCCACATCCATGTGTTGTGGAGCTCTGGGCATCCCTACCTGCCCAGGCTCTGCTCTTCAGCCTGTGGAGAGAGCATCCAAGGCTCCCCCAGCAAAGCAGGCAGTGAAGTGATCTGGAAAGGGGTGAGCTGGGGAGAGAAAAAGATGACTAAATGCCCTCTGAATCTTTCATTGATCCGTTAGGAGGCCTTCAAGTGGTCCTTTTGCTAACAACTCCCATATCTATCTCTTACAGACAGCAATTAACCTCCTGGTAGGGATTAATCTTTGCCAATAAAAAATAAATCAAAGAGTAATCAATTTTTGAAATTCCAGCATCCACTCCTTCCATTAATAATCTGAAACAGTCCTTTAGATTTTTCCATAATTAGACCATTCCCTTAATTTATTAAACCCACAGACTGCAGAGCAGGTTCCACATCCCCAGCTCCTGCCACAATGACATACTCAAACCCTCTGCAAGTGCTCAGCATAAAAAGACACTTGGGGAAGAGTTTATTAGCTTAAAGGCTCAAGCAAAGCCTTCCCTATGCTGAAGCAGGATGGAACACTGAACAAGGAGAGCACCTTCCACTCATCCTCACCAGCTCCTAGCAGCTGGGTTGGAGCAGATGGATGGAACACTGGATTTAGGGGAATTAGCTGGCTACAGATTGGAGGTCAAAGGTCATGAACATTCTGGTACCCAGGGACAGGATCTTCCTTCTGCCAAAACACAGCAACCAGGGAATCAATCTTAGGGGTTGGAAGGGGCCTCCAGAGATCACCCAGTCCAAGCCACCTGCTCCAGCAGGGTCACTGAGGGCAGGTCACACAGGAACACAGCCAGCTGGGCTTGGAAGCTCTCCACACAAGGAAACTCCACAACCTCTCTGGGCAGCCTGCTCCAGGCCTCCAGCACCCTCACAACAAACAACTTTCCTGCTTAGATGGAACCTCCTGGATTCCAGTTTGTGCCCCTTGTACTGTCCCTGGGCACCACTGAGCAGAGTTTGGCCCCAGCTTCTTGCCCCTCACAGCTCCTTTAGCTCTTGCTGAGCATTGCTCAGCTCCCCTCTGGGGCTGCTCTTCTGCAGGCTCTCAGCCCCAGGGCCCTGGGGCAGCAGTGGACAAAGCTCCCTGTGCTCATACTGGGAGGAAGGAAGCTCTGGGTGTGGGCGTCACAGAAACGTAGCTGGTGTGCAGGTCCCAGGTAAAGAGCCTGAACAACTATTGAGAGAATTATGGAATTGGTTGGGTTGGGAAAGCCCTCTGGGATCACCCAGTCCAACACCAACCCAACCCCTCCATGGCCATCAAACCATGGCTCCAATGGACATAGGCACAGGGTTCTAGAACACCTCCAGGACTGGGGACTCCACCACCTCCCTGGGCAGCCTGTGCCAGTCCCTGACCACTCTTGCAGCAAAGAAATTTTCCCTCCTCTCCAACCTACTCCTCCCCTGGCACAATTTCAGGACATTTCCTCTCCCTCTGTCATCTGAGACTAGGGAGAGAGCAGAACCTGACCCAGCACAGGACACAGCATTTCCCTACCCTCTATGAAACATCTCCTACAGGCAGGTGACATCATCCAACACAGTTTGGCCTTCTTGGGCCACCACCACTCAGTGGAACCAGTCAAATGTGATGCAGGACACCAGAGGTCTGATGCAGCTTGCACCAAGGCTGCTGCCTCTGCATCCCTGGGCAGAGACCTTTGAGCCTTCAAGTGAAAGCTGAATTGCTCAAGAGGGATGCTCAGGACAAGGGACACAAAGCAGGCAGAGATCTGAAAGGTGAGGAACCAGCAGCATGGCACAAGGCAGTGCTGGCACCCAGCAGCCCTCCCAGCCTGCCTGGCTGTGGGGAGAGCAAAGCTCAGCATTCTCTGTCTCCTACCCATCTCAGCATCACCACAGCACAACAGGAGCTCCACCAGGCTCAGGACTGTTCTGTTTTCTCCAGGAAGGATGGAAAACTGCCCAGGTTTCCAAGTTCCTGGAACTCCATCAGCAATTTAGGAACAAGAGCATCTCCAGCCCATCCCAGAAGCACAGAATCCAAGACATCCAGCATCAAATCAAGCTTCCAGGAGAACAATCAAACACTGGGGCACAAACCCCAACATTCACCCTTCCACAGGGGGTTCTGCAGGGAGGGGGAGAGGGAGGATGTTGCCTACCTGCCTCTCTGGAAATTTGCATGAAGGACTCCACTCCTTTCTCTCCATAATTCCCTTCAGATGCCAAAGTGGACACATAATTCCAGCCCAAGGCTTTCACAATGTCCACCATTGCTTGTGCTTGGAAGGAATCCGGAGGCACCACCCGGGAGAAGAAATCATAGCGCCTGTCATCGCTCAGCTCCGGGGCCGTGGAGGCATAACTGATCTGTGGGATCTGTGGGAAGAAACAATCCTGGTGAGCACAAACATCCAGGGACTCAGCACACTGCTTGGCAGCAGGCAGCTGCAGCAGCTCTGGCTTCAGCTGAGCCTCACTTCATCTTGGTCCCCATCTGCGTTTCTCCACCACCTTCCCTTGCAATGCCCAAAGTGATCCTGGGATTGGCACAGAACCATCAGCAACCAACAGGCAACTGAACCACAGAACGGGCTGGGTGGGAAGGGAGCTTAAAAATCATCCAGTCCCAAGCCCCTGCCATGGGCAGGGACACCTCCCACCAGCCCAGCTTGCTCAAGGCCTCATCCAGCCTGGCCTTGAATACCTCCAGGGAGGGCACATCCACAGCCTCCCCGGGCAGCCTGTGCCAGTCTCTCCTCACCCTCCCTGTCAAGAGCTTCCCCCTAATCTCCAGTCTCAATCTCCCCTCTCCCAGCTCAAAGCCATTGTCCCTCATCCTGGCACTCCCAACCCTTGCCAAAAGTCCCTCCCCAGCTCTTCTGGAGCCCCTCAGGTCCTGGCAGGCTGCTCTGAGATCTCCCTGGAGCCTTCTCTTCTCCAGGCTGAACAACCCCAACTCTCTCAGCCTGTCCCCATAGAGAAGCTTCTCCATCCTCTGATCATCTTTGTGGCTTCCTCTGGACCCTCTCCAGCAGCTCCAGATCCCTATGCTGGGGACCCCAGAGCTGGAGGCAGTGCTGCAGGTGGGGTCTGAGCAGAGCAGAGCAGAGCAGAGCGGCAGAATCCCCTCCCTGTGCTGCTGCTCTCCCTGCTCTTGGTGCAGCTCAGCACACAGCTGCCTGCAGGGCTGCCAGGGACCATTGCTGGCTCCTGGGGAGTTTGTCACCACCTGACACCCCCATGGCCTTCTCCTCCAGGCTGCTCTCAGCCACTCCTCACCCAGCCTGGATCGGTGCTGTGATCATCCCCAACCCCACTCTGCAGCTGTTTGAGTAACAGTCTGGGTCTGCTCCTTAAATGAAGGAAGCTGCCATAACTCTCACTTGAGATGCCAAGGAAGCAACAGAAGGGTTTGCAGCACACAAAGCCACGACCATGGATCATCATTTGTGACTGCTGGACATCAAAAGGTCACTGCCTCATGCCTCAGTGCAAGCAACCTCCTGCAGCCTCACCCTCTGCCTGAACACAGGGCTCCTACCAGCAGCCTTTGGCTCTCCTGCCTGCTCAGCAGGACAAACCTTGTGCTTCCCCAGGCTCTGTCCTGCAAAGGGCTCAGTGTCTGTGGTCTGCACAGAGCCCAGCAGCAGGTAAGAGCAATCCCAACATTTCCACAGAAGACAGGCTAGACCCAGCCCTCTGCATGGACCCTCACAGCTCCTACAGCACACTGCAGGCAGAGCTGCAGAGCACAGCTGCAGCTGAAGACTCAGCAGATAACTGAACTTGGCCAAACCATCCAAAATTACTGAAGATCATGGAATTGCAGAACCAGTTTAGGCTGGAAAAGACCTTCAAAGTCATTGAGTCTAACCCTTACCCCAGGTCAGCACCAAACCATCTCCCTCAGCACCACATCTCCATGGCTTTGAAACCCCTTCAGGGATGGGGTCCCCACCACTGCCCTGGGCAGCATGAGGCAGGGCTTGACAGCCCTTGTAGGGAAGAAATTGGTCCTTGTGCCCCAGGAATGGTTTAGTTTGGACAACTTGAGGCCATTGCCTCTTGTTCTATCCTCTGAGAGAAGAGTCCAACCCCCACCTGGCTCCAACCTCCTTCCAGAGAGCTGTAGAGAGCCAGAAAGTCTCCCCTGAGCCTCCTAAGCAACATTTGTTGAGGCACAGGGCTCTTTCCACAGCTAATATCCACTGCTTTAGTACAAGCCATAACCACCCACGGCACAGGAGTTATTTAAGCCCTTTCTAGCTTCAGTCAGCATCAGCCTGGAGCAAAACACAGCTCATGGTGCAGGCTCAGAACCTGCTCCAGCAGTCCCCCCCTGCAGGCAGCTCAGTGAATCAGGGCTCACACCCAGCATCCCTCTTACTTGCCATGAAGTGTTAAACCTCAACAGGCAAACTGTCAGGGGGTGCTGGGGCTGGCACTGGGGGTGCTGGAAAACTGACCCTCCCCTCATCTGGCATGGCCTCTCCTTCAGAGCCATCCTGTCTGCTGGCTTTACAACCTGATGGGGCCTGAAATGTGCCAGGGGAGGGGTAGGCTGGAGAGGAGGAAAAAAATGTCTTTGCTGCAGGAGTGGTCAGGGGTTGGCAGAGGCTGCCCAGGGAGGTGGTGGAGTGCCCATCCCTGGGGGTGTGCAGGAGATGTGTGGCCATGGCCACTGGGGCTGTGGTGGGGTTGGTGTTGGATGGGAGGTGCTCAGAGGCCTTTCCCAACACAACCAACTCTGTGCTGCTGCAGTCAAGCTGAAAGCTTCTCTGCTTCGGGGTGAGTGGAAGGCAGCAGCAGGCTGCAGAACCTTGCCACTTGTTTTCTGAGCTGGGTGGCTGGGTGACCAGAGCCCTGCTGCTGGCCACTGGGCCACGACTTATGTGCTCAGGATTCCACCTAAGGGCCAGCAGAGCCGGGGGACCACTCTCCAAGACAGAGAGATTGATGCCCCCCACGTCTCAGAGATCTTTTCTTTTCCATACCTGCCTTGGGCACGACTTCCAGCCAGCAGCAGCTACTGCAGTGAGAGAACTCTGGGCAGCCTGGCCATCAAAACATCAAACCCAGGAAGTTGAGCTCCTCATTTGCCTGTGCCTGGAGTTGCTGTGGTGACAAACGAGGGCTGACAGTTTAGGATCACTCTCCCCTCCTTTGTGCAAAGCAAGCTAATGGAGCTTGTTCAGACACTTATCAGCTGAAGTCATCTCCTAGGTGGATGGGGTGGGATGAAGGAGAGCAGCCCCCCAGGATGGCTTGATGGGTGCTGCTTAGCACTTACTAATTAGACAAAGCAGCCCAAACACAACACACAGCACCACCACCCCCTCCCCCCCCACACACAGAGCCGTGCTGGGAGCCAAGAGCTGGGGTTTTAATTATAAACCCAAGGAAATGGGGAAGCCTGAGCTTTGAGATGGGCAATGTTTGGATGCCAACCACTGCTTTTACACCTAAAGAGCCAAAGGAGCAATCCTTTGGCACACAATCCTTGGCACACAATCCCAGCATGGGGGTGAGGTGGGAAGGGTCCTCTGGAGATGATCCAGTCCAAACCCCCTGCTCCAGCAGGGCACCCCCGGCACCTTGCCCAGGAGCACAGTGACCAGGGGGTCTGGAAGCTCTCCACACAAGGAGACTCCACAACCATGAGAAGGAGGAGGCAAGAAAAGCTCTGCCTCTGACCATGACATTCACAGAATCCAGCATGGTAAGGGTTGGAAGGGACCTCTGGAGATCACCCACAGCCCACACCCCCTGCCATGGTAGAATCACACAGGAACACACCCAGGTGGGTTTGGAATCTCTCCAGAAATGGAGACTCCACCACCTCCCTAGCATTTTAATTAAGCAGGTGAATATTTTCTGTCTCTTAACTGCCTTCCTTTGCTTCCAACTCAGGTAAAAGCTGCTGCTTGCCCTCCACACCTCCCTCCCAGTGCCTTGGTTGGGAGAACCAAGGTTTCTCCTCCAGCCCTTTTTTTTCCCCCCTTCTGTTTTCAGTTCTGAAGCACATCTGAAACCTCAGAAAGCTGCAGGGCATCCCAGCCTGCCCTCCCAATGGTTCTTACACCTTGGCAGAAGAGGAGACAAAAATGCCCCTGGGTCCTTACACAGCAAGGCAGGGTGAGAAAAGCCTCTGGTGCTCCTCCAGGGAGCTCAGAGCAGAGCAGCCAAGGCCTGCAGGAGAGGCAGGCAGCCTGCCTGAACCTTCACCACCCCCACAGCAAGGCAGGGCTGGAGCTGGGGCTCCCTGGAAGCCACCAGCAAGCACCTCCCTGCTGTAGGAGGCAGGTTTCACCTTTGCAGCAAACACCACCCTCAGGAGCTTTAGGTGGCCTGGGCTGATGTTCTGCTGACAGCAGGAGGGGTGTTGAGTGCTGGGAGCACTGCATGAGGCAGTGATTAATTGATGCTAATTGACTGCTGCCACTGGACATCATTCTTCATTCACCTCACTTCCTTCTCTTGGTGGAAAGCTCTCCCTGGGTCACTCTTGGCTGTCACTGCTGGCACAGCAGGGCTGGAAGGAGATGATCTCCAAGGTCCCTTCCAGCCCAAACCATTCTAGGATGATCTTTTCATCCTCTGAAGATCTGGCATGGAAGTTGGCCAGGGTGCTCCACTTGACGTTAGCTCTGCCCACTGCTTCTCCTCTCTCACCCCTGCTTCTTCTTTCTCACCACTACCAACCACATCTCCCTGGTTCAGCTCTCTGGCTGGAGTGCAGCTCTCACCTCTGCCCATGGAAGAGGTGCAAGCTGTGGTGCTCTGTTCCATCAGACTGCTCAAGGTCTCAGCATGGATGAGGCCCTGAACAACCTGAGCTGGTGGGAGGGGTCCCTGCCCATGGCAGTGAGCTGGCATCGGATGCTCTTTGAGATCTCTTCCAAGCCGAGGTAGTCTTGTAAGCACCTGCACCAACCCCCCAGCAGACAGCACACCAAGCACCAGCATACCAAGGAACAGCACACCCAGGACCCCCAGCGCACCCAGCACCCGTGCACCCAGCGCACCCAGCACCCGTGCACCCAGCACCCGCACACCCAGCGCACCCAGCG
>VXBD01015468.1:83061-98416 GCA_013399975.1 Indicator maculatus | reverse complement strand
CTATAATTTCAGAAGGCTAGGCAGTTTGTCTATTGCTTCTAGTATACTGCAGAAAATCTGTCCCATCTGCCCTTGGATGATGATCTACAGTTGGTAGATGGTCCACACCTGGCACGTGTGGAGCAGCTCGGTGAGGTTTGTCCTTGAAGATCAGGGTCTTAAACCACTTCAGTTCTGTGCAAAGCGAAGGAACATGATGTCATGCAAACAGAATTCAAACCTGCATCTCTTCCACATATTGTTTCCAGTTTTTGACAGTTCATTTTCACTTTTCTCTTTGAACCTCCTAAGGTTAGTCACCTAAATTACTGAAGTGTAATAATGAGCAGGAAACATACTTGAACAATTCACCTGAACAATTGTCATTATTCAGACTCAAGCTTTTTAAGAGGAGCTATTGTCCATTACTGTATTGTCCATTACTTTTGTCCATTACTGTATCCACATCTGGAGGGTAGTTGTTTTTATATCATGAAAAATATGTTTCCTACAACATGTGTGTTTTCCCTTGTAGAGACAGAAGTGCAGCACAGACTGGGGCTGTGGGGGTATGGATTTCTTCCACTTGGAGATTAGGGCTGTAGTGAGATCAGGATATCCTCTTGTAAATCTATTTCTCCTAGTACTTTGTTATCAATACAGCTACTGTCTTTCCACTTTGTTTTCTACCACCTTGTATGACAACTAAGCTCCTGTAAGGCACATGATAGACATTGATACAAATTTATTTGTTCCTGCAGAATCTGTACTCTCTGGAGGGATGGCCTTTTATACATGGATACATCATATCTTGCACAATTTTATCACTGACATTTTGGTTCCTGTGACAAATGAGCATCGTGGAGTTGACCTTTCTCATGAAGCAAACTTCCAAGTATCACCATCTGGATATCTCACTCTCTTCCTGACAGAACATAGAGGCCAATGAAACAAAAAAGCAAGTGATTAAATGTTGAGGAAAAAATAAAACACCAAACCAAACCAAAACCAAAACCAAAACCAAAACCAAAACCAAAACAGCAGACCATGCAACAAAAAAAACCAAAACAAAAAAAGGCAAAGAAAAAAGAAATGCCATTGACAAAATTATGTATTGTGTTTATGTATTGTGTTTCAGCAGAAGTTTATAGACATCTTATATGGGGATATAGGTATCTTCATCTAGAGCACCTTCTCTTCTGCTTTTGGTTCTTTGGATATGCATAATGTATTTTCTATACATCTGCACTAGGACTACACACTTAGATATGTTTACAAGATCTTCAGTTTTCCATTGGGCAAAACCCAGTTATGATTGACACTTTGTCTCTACAACTTTTTCACTCATGTGTATAATTAAGACAAATTTACACAGAACTCTCTCTGAACTACTTTTTCTTAAAGACAACTCATAAACTTGACATGATACTACTAAGTTTCTGGTTCAGTATGCTACATATGAGGTGAGTTTTAAGAGTACTCAAGTCTCTGAAAGGGGTTATCCATTTCAGTGAGTTTTAAATTCAAACCTACTCAGGTGAGCTTCACAGGGTTCTTGCTTTTTGACTGTTTTCCCTGAAATCATCAACAGATTCCAGTTAATTTTGGTTGAGTTGAGCAAAGGCTGAGTGAGAAGGTGACATGAGTCTTACAGTTTCACACATCCTGGCTTTGTACACAAAGATGTCTATGAACTTCCAACATGCCACAGGATGGAACAGACAGTCATCTTAGAAGTTCTACAAGTACAGTGGTGTCAGCTAACTTTTTTTCCCATCATTTTTCAGTGTTGTCTTAATTTTCTTACTCTCACATTTGCTTCCAGGAAAAGGTCCATTTCCAAGGATTGTGCCTTGGTATGGAAGTGAATGATCCAGAAGCCATAAAACGAACACCTCTTAGTGTTAGCTACTGTTCATCCAAAGAAGGTATACTTGAGTGGTGGGTTGAAAATTCCCCCCAACATTAAATTGCCAACCCAGCCCAGCTGGAAGGAAACGAAGCTGTATTTACAAGCAAAACTACAATCTACAATGAAATGCAATGAATATGTACAAAATATACAGTATTTGCAATATTTGCAGGTATTTATAATTTATAAACAGCATAAGAACCCCCGTGGACAAAAAACAGGGGAGCTAATAGCTTTCCCCTTCCCTGCTCCCCTCCTTACCCTTCTGTATGCTTGTTATCTGCCCAACGGGATTGTTTAGAATTTATCATTATTTCCTTTTTAAATCCAATGGTGATTTATTTACATTCTACTACTTTCTGTTCAAGATCTGTGGAAAATTTTCTAGGCATGGTGTAACTGTCACACATAGCCGGAAACTATCACAACTTGTAGTAATTTCCAGACATGGTCAATATCATTATCATAAGTACAAGCAGAACTTCATTCAAAGAGCCAAATGTACAGATCCACCTGTTGATAAGTGACATTTATGCTTCTAATCCTTATTCCCAAGTAAATCAGCCTGGCCTCAAAGCTTTTGTTGGTAAGAACATTTACTTCTCTGAGTTATTTGGAGCAAAAAAAAATGAACATGTCTTTTTTGCAAGTCAGTAACAGTTGTCACTTGATTCAACAGTGATATCTGGCTCTGGATCAACTCATTCCCAGTTATGACACTTTGAATACAAAACTGTAATTTCAGCTGTCATTCAGACATAGGACTTTGCCATCTTCAATGCAGAACTGAGCTAATTCCTTTTCATGTTACAAAGGGAAAGGTAAAAAAACCTTGCACGAGTCAGTTGATGCCCTTCCTACGCACTCCTGCCAAGGCATGAGTATTAACTTATCAGTACCACCTGTGCTTCAGGGTGAAATCATTGTCACTGCCTCTTTCTCTCCGGCTTGGGTGAGAGATGTGATAAAAGTGCAAGTGATTAAAACATAATCTATTTGATTTGCTAAATTGCACAGGCAGCTTTTGCAAAGGCGATATGATCTGTAGTTGAGCATGTATGAAATAAACTGCTGGTGTATTTATGGGAGAACAAAAATATTAATTAAAAATGGCTTTATTTTATTAGTTGAGACAGAGAATTGAGGTGTGGTGTCTTAAGCTGTCAGAGAAGACAGCTCTATACATCAGTATCCTGTTAAAGCAAGCAGTCAACAAACAAGCCATGGGTGATTGAATGGGATTAGGGATCAACAAGACATACTTCATTCAACAATCCTGCTGCTTATGAAAATGATGAAAACACCTGTAAAGGGAAAAATACCTATTGCCTGCTATCCTGTCATCTGTTTAAAAGCCTTCATGACATAAGTATCCCCATTATATTGAGAAGTTGTAATGTGGAAAACCAAAAAATAACAAAAAAAATTCCCTATCTTTTCAAGCTCTGGCAACTTCTTCCGACTCTGAACAATATATATATTTTTGCACTTTAATTTCATAGCTGATATATTTATTTTTTAGGCCAGATGATCACATGTACAAATTTGTACAAATAAATAAGCATGTATGTCTTTTCTTCTCTTTATTGTATACCAGCTTCTGCTGCACAGAACAAACTCAGTGTAATAACTGCTTCTCAGTTGGGCAGACGTGAAGAGACTGCATGAGAATTGTGAGAAGTTCCCTTTTTGTCCCCTGGCATGCCTGATATTATCACTGAGCCCATGTGAGGAGGAAAGCTGTTGGACCTTTTGCCTAAATTTACAGAGTTTCTATGTTCTGAGACCAGAATGACAAAAGGATATTTGTATGCAGCTTACTTCTTGTTCTGTCTGTGAAGGTTTATTTCATGCTGTAAGGTTTTGTTTGTGCAAATCGGGAAAGGCACAAAAGTCTGCAACGGGCACTACACCAGTCCTGGGTGTAAATCAGTAATGATAGGACACAGATATGGGCAAGGGACAATTATGAAAGATATTATGGATTTCTCAAATCATACTAGGGTCAAAGACCTTTCACAGCTCTTTATAGTCTGTTTTGATGCCTTCCTGGTTTTGTTGAGTGTCACAAGAGTGCCAGTGACATAGATGCATAGGGGCTATAACCCTGGTTTAGATCTCACCTGTCTTTCCTTGGTTTTCCCTCTGACACTGCCAGCTCCTTTGGGAGCAGACAGAAGAATGCAAAGGTGGGAGGAGATGTCCCCAGATATCTTCTAAAATCTAGTGATTGAGCTGATGCAGAAAGTATGCAGGTGATGCACTCTATTCTTATAAAGATTTTGTGACCATGTTCCTTCTTCAGAAAGCAACCTCATTTTTCATCCAGCTCCATTACATGATTAGCTCACTCGTTTGCTGCTTTTTAGTTTTTCTGCTCCATCATTTCTTTACTCAGAATTTTAAAACATGACAGCTGATTGACTGAAGATATTCTTATCCAGAAAAGACATTTAATTCTGAGCTAATGTCATGGCTAATACTTCTTGTGCAAAGTCAACAGCATGCTCTGTTGAACTGGGTTTATTAAATTTTTGCTTCTACAGGAAGGCCAGTTTAGCTCTGTCAATCTTCTAAGCAGTTTAATCATTGGGAGAGAACCTCCACATCCTGTGGTCACTCAGAGCCTTGTGAACACTTCCTTAATATTTGCCTTTTGGTGAAAGAGTTACAGTGGCTGTAAGTAGCAGAATGAGAGACTGGGCTTTATTTATTTACCTGTTTTGTATGGGCTGTGATTAAATCAACTGTAAGGGCTTTGTTAATGATTGCAAGACATCCTTTTATAATAACAAAACAGAATGTCTCCTTTTCTGAGTTTACAAAAACCTGCTGTAAATGTGGTGCAGAACAGAAGTTTCTTCCTAAGCAAGCACAACTAATTAAAAAAATATATCTAAATCTAATAGAAATGCAGCTGTTATCAGAGCAGACTTTTATAGTGTTGCAGCACTACTGACCTCTTAATTGTTGGGAAATGTTACAATTTTCTGCAATATTTACAGCCAGCAGATGTTAACTATGGGCTTAACAACTGGCTTACTGGAGCAAAATATGTGTTTTAATGCTTCCTTTCAAATGGAGCTTTTGAATTTTAATATCCTGATCTTGGAACACAGTAAAGAGTCTTGTTCATCTGTTATTTTCCTTCTCTTTTAATTATTAGGGGGAAAAAATGAACATGGGGAATTTCAGCACATAAGAGAGACTGCTGCTGAGGCCTTGGATGGGAGTTCATATGAACGAGATTGCTCCAAAGAGGGGAAAAACAGCATCAGACTTCTTTTGGACAGTAACCTAGTCTGTAGTTCAGCTACAGGTAGTTTTAAGTTGGCAGATCTGCTCTTAAAAAATAAAGATCAACTTGAATAAAAAAAAAGGAAATCCAATGAAAGTAAGCTGGGTTTTTTTGGGGCAGCTGATTTGGGGTTTTGTTGTGGTTTTGTTTTGTTTTGGGTTGGGTTTTTGTGGGATTTTTTGGTGGGGTTTTTTGGTGTTTTGTTTTTTAATTATTGGCTTGGGTTTGTTATTGGTTTTCCTTTAGGTGTGAAGTATTGATGTTATTACCAGATATCAGTTTCCCTTCTTCCATATCTGCAGATAACTCAAAGAAACCCTCACAAACAAACAAACAAAACTCCAACTGAACAAAAACCCCAATCAAACAAGAAAAAACAAACCAACCAATAAAAAAACTCAAAACAAACAGCAACAAAAAAAAACCCAAACCAAAACAACAACAGCAGCAACAACAGCAGCAACAAAAAAACAAACCACAACCCTAGAAACAAAGCAAGAAATGGAAAAAAACCCAAACCAACAAGTGTTTTAAAAATCAAGTGTTAGCTGGTTCCAAACCAACAGAGGCAGTTCTATTGCATTGTGAGAATCAACATTATTTAACTGTTCATACTAGAAAACAGTAGGTAAGGGAACCACACCCAGTGCTGTAGATTGGAAGGGGAAAGAGAAGTTTGCTGATGACACAAAACTGGGAAGGGTGACTGACACACCATCAGCCTGTGCTGCCATCCACCACTACCTGGACAGGCTGGAGAGTAACCATAGGAAGTTTAACAAGGACAAGTGTAGGGTCCTGCACCTGGGGAGAATTAACCCCAAGTATTGGAGTAGGTTAGGGGCTGACCTGCTGGAAAGCAGCTCTGTGGAAAAAGACATGGTAGTGCTGGTGGACAACAGGATGATGATGAGCAAGCCATGTGCCCTTGTGGCCAGCAAGGCCAACGGCATACTGGAGTGCATCATAAAAGAGTTTGGCAAGCAGGTCAAAGGAGGCTCCCCCTCTACCCTGCTGAAGTCTTGTCTGCATTACTGTATCCAGTTCAGGGCTTCCAAATTCAAGAAGGACAGGGAACTGCTTGAAAGTGTACAGAAAAGGGCTAAAAGGATGATTAGGGTATTAGGACATCTTGGTTATGAAGAAAGGTTAGGGACTTGAGGCTTTTTAGCCTGGAGAAGAGAAGACTCGGGGGCATCTCCTGAATGCTTATAAATACTTAAAGGGTTGGTGTCAGGAGGATGAGGCCAGTAGTTTGTTCAGTGGTGTCCAGTGACAAGACAGGAGGTAACAGGCACAAACTGAAACACAGGAAGTTTGATCTAAACATGAGGAGAAACTTCTTTACATTGAGGGTGGTGGAGCACTGAAACAGGCTGCTCAGAGATGTTGTGAAGGCTTCATCTCTGTAGTAATTAAAAACTCACCTGGATGCCACCTTGTGCAACCTTCTCTAGGTGAATCTGCCATGGCAGGAGGGACTAGATGATCTCCAGACATCTCTTCCAACTTCTGTCATTCTGTGGTTTTGTAAAGGGAAGAGAATGGGAAAGGGAAGAGGAAGGGAAGGGGATGTGGGAAGAGCAAAAATAGACTGACTAAACTTCCAACTCCATGAAAGCCATCCATCAGCTGTAACTTACACAAATTTAACTTTGCAGTCTGCCACAAAGAGCCCCTTTGTTCTTTCTCCTTGGAAGTGAGATGCTTCTAAAGAAAAAGTCTCCTTTGCTTCTGGCACCTGGCTTTTCTCACCCTCATATTTGGCAACCATGCAGTTGGAGGGCAATCTTCTGTCAGGCATGAGGAAGACATCCAGAGTGATATGGATCAGGCCAAAACCAGAAGGTCAATTTCCATGTGTGACAGACAGCTTTTGCTGTAAATTAACTTTCTTGTCTGACTTTCTGCCTCTGCTCTTAGGTGGTGTGCTGGGATCCTGCCACCTGGGATAAGATCTTGTTTCCTTGGGTGTCTGAGTATTATCACAGACATTCCCATGGTGTGCCGGTTTTGGGTCAAGGTCTTGTGAAATTAGTATAACTTTTTTTTTTTTCCTTTTTCTCACAGTGTCTTATTCCTTATAAAAGCACAAAAAAAGTAGTGCTGTGAGTTTTTTTCAGGGAGTGGGAGGGGCTTTTTTTGCTTTGCTTTGTTTTGTTTTCTGAGTGGTGAAATTAACATTTCACTATTTCACAGAGCTTTTGGTGCCTTAACCTTTATAACATGATTGGACTTCTCTTTTCAACTCTGGAGCCTACCTTTTCACTTCACAGTCTTTCATCTAGAAACCCAGAGGATTCCTGGCAGTGCTTTTAACCTGGTCTCCCAGCTGCTCTCTTCCCTTGGCACTGCTCTTCTGAACCTTTGCTGGCTCTTCTCTCTTGTGAATAGTGACTGCCACTGATGTTTAAATTATCCTGCTCTTTGCCTGCCTCTTTACTTTCTCCCATTCTAGCTTCTAGTTCATAATTGTGCACTAAAATCATTTTGCCCTTTGCCTCACAGCTTTTAGTCTGTAACTTCATATTAGAAAATAGAAGTTAGGAGGTAGGAAATGGGTAATAGTTATATAACTTTCCAGCAAATATCATCTAATAGTTAGTTAGATACCTACCTAAAAGATAATATTTAATAATACTAATATCAACACTAACAGTTGGGATGTTGTGTTAGCCTCAAAGAAAACTGTAATTATACTAGGAAGGAAAGAATAAATCATAGAATCATAGAATCAGTCAGGGTTGGAAGGGACCACAAGGATCATCCAGTTCCAACCCCCCTGCCATGCCCAGGGACACCTCACACTACATCAGCCTGGCCACAGCCTCATCCAGCCTGGCCTTAAACACCTCCAGGCATGGGGCCTCAACCACCTCCCTGGACAACCCATTGCAGGCTCTCACCACTCTCATGGGGAAGAACTTCTTCCTCACATCCAGCCTGAGTCTCCCCACTTCCAGCTTTATTCCATTCCCCCTAGTCCTATCACTACCTGATATCCTAAAAATTCACTCCCCAGCTTTCTTGTAGCGCCCTTCAGATACTGGAAGGCTACAAGAAGGTCACCTTGGAGCCTTCTTTTCTCCAGACTGAAGATTGTTTCATCATCTTCCTCATCCTCACTGCACTTGTTAGATGGATGCTTACCAAAGAACTCTGCTGCATGCCAATATCGAATGTGTTGCTGCGTGAAAATCTCACTTTTTCCTCATCTTCTCTTTTCTGCTCAGTGTTTGGTTGGGTTTTTAACCCCTGAGGTCACTCTGAGGTTGATGTATATACCCTTCTAGTCAATCATTTCAGCTTCTTCTGTGCAACAGCTGATAAGTGCATGGATAGTGGGAGATCACCTCTGCAAGTTAATGCCTGTTTAATCAGTTTGTTTTTCTTAGAAAGTCATAGAAACATAGAACCATTTCAGTTGGAAGAGACCTTTCAGATCATCTAGTCCAACCACACTCTAACTCTACGAAGTCTGCTGGTCAACAAACCATGTCCCTCAGTATCACATCTCTACAGCTTTTAAACAGGGATGGGGATTCAACCACCTCCCTGAGGAGCCTATTCCAAAGGGTTCTCAAACCCTTTCAGTGAAGAAGTTTCTTCTACTATCCAATCTATACCTCCCGTGGTATAACTTGAAGCCATTTTCTCTCGTTTTAGTCACCATATTGATGCTTTTCTAATTTTTATCTCTTTGGAATATCGTTAAAATGATATTGTGCTAATATCAAATTAACTCTGATTGGTTTCTTCTTGGCTGCAGAACCTCTGCTGACAGACTTTGTGAGTTGTCTTTGGTCAAGCTTCTGCTGTGAGCTAAAACTAACAGAACAGAGCACCCTGTATTACTACTTTTCTTTCACTCTTCAAATGAAAAAAAAAAAAGAATCAAACCCCTCCTTACTCACTTTTAAGATAGAAGTTTTTGTGAAACATTGTTTTTCTTCATTTGGCAAGGAAGGCTGACAACAACCACTTTTTTTCTGAAATAAGTTTTACATGCAAGACATTTTGGGCAGGTGCACACAGCAATATTTAAACACATGGTCACCTCTGTCTGGGAGGGCAGTAGAAGTGAATCCCTACTCCTTCTTCACCTCCAGTCATAAACAGTCACCCATGCCAGCCCATGCTGCAACTAATGCTGGTCTGAATTGTAAACTCGGAGGTCAAAAAATAGAGCCCCCAGGGCACCTTCCTTCTCATGGGATGCTGCTGCATCCCAAACCACTAGGGATGAAGACAGAAAGGTTGGGGCAAAGGGGCCCTGGGTTTAGAGGTTATGAGTTCCACCAACCTTAATTTACTGTTCCACTATTTACCCTGCAAATATGGTGTTAAAATCTCATCCACTGGCTAACAAGAAAGTGTCCTGGCAGATCTAAGGAAAGCTGCAATTTCATGTTTGCTGTGGCAGAACTGTTGAGTTGGCTTCCTGTTGTCTTAATTTTGGTGTTTGATTTGCAACAACAAATATGAAGGTATCTTATTGTCAATAGAAGATTGTATTTGCTTATTAAAGGAGTAACCTATGCTGGCTATAATAATTTTTGTTACCTTGAATTATCTATTTAAATGAAATTTTTTACTATTAAAAGAATCCAGAACAGAGAATGAGTGTTTCCTCTGTTACAGTAATGGCTATTACTGTTATAAATTTATAGGTTTGGAATGCAGTAAGAGCCACAATGGATTCTTAAAAATGTCATCCAAAGATCTGTTGATACATTAAAAGATAAATATTTTATGCAGGTCATTGACCTTGATAATTTACCTTAAAACATTTTTGAAATGGCTTGATTTTTGATTAGTTTCTAATGAAGACTGAATCATCTAGATGTTCATCTTCCCTGTGTGGCTGCCAGGTTGTTGATGTATTATCAGATTGATAATTTCGTTGCCCTTATTCACTTTAATGTAGAATCATAGAATCTCAGAAGGGCAGGTGCTGGAAGGAGCCTCCAGAGATCATGGAGTCCAATCCCCCCTGTCAAAGCAGGATCATCGAGGGCAGGCCGCACAGGAATGCATCCAGGCAGGTCTTTAAAGCCTCTAGAGAAAGAAACTCCACAATATGTCTGGGCAGCCTGGTCCAGAGTCTGTCAGCCATACAGAAAAGAAGACTTCTTTCATGTTGGGGTGGAATTTCCTGTGTTCCAGTTTGTGCTTATTGCTCCTCACCCTGTTGCAGGACACCACTGAAAAGAGACTGGCCCCTTCTTGACAGCTGTCCTTCAAGTATTTATAAACATTAATAGGATCCCCTCTCAGTCTTCTGTTTTCCAAACTAAAGAGTCTTTCCCCACCAGACAGACTTTCCTGTCTCGTTAACATCCTCACAGCCCTCCACTGGTCACTCTCTAGTAGATCCCTTTCTCTCTTCAACTGGAAGCCCAACCCTGGACACAATACTCCAGATGTGGTCACACAAGGGCACAGTAGGAGGGGTGGAAAACTTCTCTTGACCTGCTGGCCACACTCTTCTTAATGTACCCCAGTTACCATTGGCTTTCTTGGCCACAAGAGCACATAACTGTCCCATGAGAACTTATTGACCATAAGAAATACCTTCATTTATTTAGTAATAGAATCAAGGAATTGTAGAGCTATAAGGAAAGTCCAGAAGCATTTCTGATTGTTAAAATTTAGTACAAGTCCAACAGAAGGACCAGCTATGTGTGTGCTGTATTTAGGATTCTTTGTCCTGCTTTTAAATGTATCCAGCAGGGCCAGGTTTGTGCTCTCCATGAGCAACTAACCTTGGAGCTTGCCTATCCTGGGAGAGGGAGAACTTCCCCAATTGTCTAACATTTCTGATGTGGTGTTAAATTGTTTAATTGTTTGCTTTTTCTATGTTGTGCAAGACAAACAAAGAGAACAGGTATTTCCACCTTTAAAAAAGAAAAAAAAAGAAAAGTTATTGTTGTGATTATTGTTTTATTTATAACAACAACAATAATATAATAATATCTGTGTATTTGAATGCTACAATTATTGAATGCTAACAATGCATTTGCTCCCTGCCTGTCGTCTGCTCATTCCTTTGAAATTATTTCTCTCATATCCTTTCTCACAGGGTGTAGAAGCCAGACCAGTGTTACAATATGATCATTTATGGTTTACGATTTGAGGAGCACAGATCAGAGGGAACAGCTTGGGCAGATACTGGCAGAAAGGAAAATATGTTCAATGGGAACTTTGCAGTGCTGTAGAGAAACCTTCTGTCTCCTAGACATTCAGAAGATGGCATGGGTAGGTTTGATTTCTGTGCTGGTGGTTCCCTTTATAGTAGGAATGTGTGAGTTGAAAGAATAGGTTGTCAACTCTTGTTTCCTAGGAGAGAGAACATGGACAATTCAGAGCTATGAAGGAAGTTTTAAACACATGGGAAGAGTTAAGAATCTGGAGAGCAAGGATAAGGGGTGGGATGGTCCTGAATTAGAAGAAGAAAGTTGGATAAAGTCAGGATGGAGACCATGTCAAAATGAGGGCTGACTGACGAAACAGCAGCAGTCACAACAGGCAATCTCATGTCTAAGCCCAGCCAGGCTGTGGTGAACATTTTGTGACATCTTCTGTCTCTATCTGTGTTCCTATTTAGAGAAGAAAAATGTTTACAGTGTTCAATTAGGTATGCAATACTAAAATATGCTTAGAAAGGGGAATTGTAAATAGTAAATGTTTAGAAAGAGGAATAGTAAATATAGAACAGCATAAAGCATGGAAATAGGAAAGGTTTTTGCACATGAAGTGTTTGTTTAGCAAGAACTTCACACAATTCTTGAGGAGATGGCAAATTATTACAAGTAATGTTTGATAAATACCTTCAGAAAGAGGTAGGTCATAGAATTGTCCAGATTAGAAGGGACCTCAAGGATCATCCAGTTCCAAACCCCCTGCCATGGGCAGGGATACCTCACACTAGATCAGGTTGCTCAGAGCCACCTCCAGCCTGGCCTTAAAAACCTCCAGACATGAGGCTTCTACCACCTTCCTGGGCAACCTGTTCCAGTGTCTCACCACCCTCACAGTGAAGAATTTCTTTCTGACATTCAATCTAAAAGCCACAGTAGGTATTTTGTTTCACTCCAGAGGTCCTGGAGTCCTTGTCTGCTTATTCAGAATGTCAAATCATCTCAAAGAATAAGGATAAATTAATTTCTCTGCCAAGATTTCACTCTCACAACACAAGAGAGAAAAGTAATTTGAAAAAGTATTTTCATTTTTTTAAGATTAATGTATTTGCTCAAGATTGAACAGATATCCTGTACTGGAACTGCAAAATTCAGTACGGGACATCTGGATGCAAAACCATGATTTAATAGTACCTAAATGTTAGCCTTCAAGAGGATCTTGTCCTTCAGCATTATCTCACTGCCAAAGGGTTAAGAAAAGCCTACATTCTATCAGCAAGATTCCCAAAAGCAATCTCTGTAGGCTGCATTTCACAGTAGCCATTTCTCTTAACTTGATCCAGCTTGGGAAGCTACTTTTATTGCATACCATGTGTGCTGATAATTCAGGGATGTTTTAGTGAGGAACACAGTCAAGGCCTTTTCTGTTTTTCATTTTATCCCACCAGTGGGTAGACTGGGGATACACAAGAAATTGAGAGGGCACATAGCTGAGAGAGCTGACCCCAACTGAACAGAGGAATATTCCATATCACAGTCTCACAGTGTCACAGTATATCAGAGGTTGAAAGGCATCCCAAGAGATCATTGGGTCCAACCCCCTCTACCAGAGCAGGATCACTTAGGGTAGTCTGCACAGGAATGCATCCAGGTGGGTCTTGAAAGTCTCCAGAGAAGGAGACTCCACAACCCTCCTGGGCAGCGCAGCCTGTTCCAGTGCTCTGTCACCCTCACCATAAAGAAGTTTCTCCTCATGTTGAGCTGAAATCTTCTGTGTTCAAGTTTGAACCCATTGTTCCTTGTCTTATCACTGGGAACCTCCAAAAAGAGCCTGGCCCCTCCACTTGACACCCACCCCTCAGACATTGATAGACATTGATCAGATCCCCTCTCAGTCTTCTCTTCTCCAGACTGAATAGCCCCAAGACTCTCAGTTTCTCTTCACAGGGGAGATGCTCAAGTCCCCTAAGCATCCTCATGGCTCTCTGTTGGATTCTCTCTGTCTCTCTTGAACTGCAGAGCCCACAACTGGACACAGTATTGCAGGTGTGGTCTCACCAGGGCACAGTAGAGAGGTAGAACTTCTCTAGCCCTGCTGGACACACACATTTCTTGATGCATCCCAGGAAAGCACTGGCTTTCCTGGCCAGCATATTTTCCTCCAGCATATTTTCAGAAGCCTCTCTTTCACCTCCAGCATTCTCTTTACTCAACTGCACGTTATGGTTGCCCTTTCTTCCACCATGTTTACTCCATATTCAGTGAAGGTCAGTGTACCTATCTGACACTAGGTGGTATTGGAGTCCTTTTACTCTCACCACTGCTATCAAACACAATGCTGTCACCAAGTTTAATGTATGTATATCCAATTTAAGAATCTCCATACGACCTAGACTTATTTATCATCTCTCTTCCAAGAAGACAGTTTACTCAGTCTAACGTAGTTTGCAAACCATTACACCACTTGGCAGCCTTGAATTCTCAACAAACAAATTTATGTGCCTGACAGTCTTTATAACTGTATGGACATTGTTAGGATATCAATGAAGAGAAGGAAAGGATGGAAGATTGCAGGGAAAAGCTGCAACACTTGGAGATGGCTGCACTTTGAAGTTAATGAAGATGAAGAGCTACTGAACCATGGAAGAATTGTTCAAAAACTGTTGCTGCTTGATAGCCATATTCTATGTTGTCTAAAAGAAGCTTCAGAAATATTTTCCCTGACTGTTGTCCAAGGGATAAAAACACAGGACCAGGCAGGAAAATCATAGGTTTAGCATTCAGAGAGCTGCCTTGTTTTCTTCTCTGTTTTCTTTTCCCTGGTGCATGCTAAAATGAGGTTCTGCCATTCAGTTTCAATGAAGAAGGGGGCACTCATGACTTACACTGAGAATTGAACAGTCTGCACTAGTTCAGTAGGCTATCATGGCAAAACTTCAGCATGACTGACATCCTCATTGTGCTTGAGAATGGTAAGTGGGTGGCATCCTGAAGCAATGTTCTTTGTGCTGCTGATGTGATGCTTTCTAATTGATATATAATTTCTTTCTCCTAAAAGCAATCCAACAAGTAAATACAACATTATTAAAATCCTGCTCAGAAGTAGCTGTTATTTCAGAGAACTCTCATTTCTTCCATATACCTGCATCAAAATGACATGTTCCATCTTTATGACCCTTCTTTCTTCAAAACATTAAAAATCCTTGAAAAGCAGAGGATGAAAAAAGAAGTTTAAGAGGGGCTTTAAAGATACAGGTTCAGCTTCTTGTCTATAAGTGTACAAAAGTGAATAAAAAGAATGAAAATATGTTTTGTATTTCTGAACAACATTCCTAAAGCCTGAAATATTCCCTATTGCCATATCAGTGATCATATTTCCTTTGTTTAAACTTTGTTTCATTGATTTATAGAACAGATTTCCCTACGAGGAATGTAATACTGAAGTGATCAGCTTCCAGTACAGAAGCACAGTGGAATGGTTTCTGAAATCTGTTAAATATGCATTGCTGGCCAAGTTATCACCTCTGTTTATCATCCCCCCCTGTTCATTCAATGAATTTATGGTAAGTATTTCCTGGACATAAATTGTCATGGCTGTCACAGGTGTGCAGTTTTTAATCACAGAATGTTAAGGGCTGGAAGGGACCTGGAAAGCTCATCCAGTCCAATGCCCCTGACTGAGCAGGATCACCTATACCACATCACACAGGAACACACCCAGGGGAGTTTTTAATATCTCCAGAGAGTAAGACTCCACAACCCCTCTGGGCAGCCTGTTCCAGTGTTCTGTCACCCTCACAGGGAAATAATTCTTCCCCCTGTTTCCATGGAACTTCCTATGCCTCCACTTCCACCATTGTCCCTTGTGCTGTGATTGGGCATCACCAAGCAGAGCCTGGCTCCAGCCTCTGGGCACTCACCCTGCACATCTTTATAAACATGGATGAGGTCACCCCTCAGAGTCTTTATCTCCAAGCTAAAGAGAGCCAACTCTGTCATATATACTTATGGAGATATACTTATGGG
>VXBD01015468.1:59722-77460 GCA_013399975.1 Indicator maculatus | reverse complement strand
CAGGGCAGAACAGAGAGGTAGAAGAACTTCCCTAGACCTGCTGGACACACCTTTCTTGAGGCATCCCAGGATAGGTGACATCATATGATGTCATGCTCAGTTTGTAAATGTTGGGGAAGAAGACAAAGGAGGAGCTNTTGTTGTGGCTAAGTACTCACAAGCTACTCTCATTTTTCTTGTCCTCTTTCCTTGTAGTTAGGGGGGAGGGAGCAGAGAGAAGGAAGCTGTTGGTAACCCCCTGGTTGTATCCATGGGGGTTCTTGTGTTGTTTATAAACTGTAAATACATGTAAATATTGTATATTTTGTACATATTGATTGAATCTCATATTCCTAGATTGTAGTTTTGCTTGTAAATAGAGCTTCATTTGCTTTCCAACATTAGCTGGTCTGGCAATTTCATTTTGGGGGGTAATTTCAACCCACCACACTGCCTGATGATGGGAACTAGTAAAAGAATTTCTGGTTTTCTGTTGGTTGCACACCTGGCTTTTACATTATGTACTAAAAAAATGCTAAACTAAAGAAAGCTGTCATGGATCCTGCAAGGATTCTGGCTGTTACCACTGCGGTATAAAATAAGATATTTTCTCTTTAAATTTTTTTTTTTCCCCAGAAAGACACAATGTTGGAAAAGGAGGACCTGCAACTTTAAATAGACATTAGAGGAGAAGATTTATTTCAGTTTATTTTTTGTTTGTTGGTTGGATTGTTTGTTTGTTTGTTTGTTTATTTCCTCTGGTGGCTAAATTCTTATAAAATTTGAAAGATTTATTTCATGGAAACATCTTAGGCATTTACTGAGGCATGCCTTATATCTGTACTTTTACTTAGGCATGTCCTGTATCTGTACTTTGTCCTGACCAAAGTGCTTTGAATGAGTGAGACATGCATGTGCTTTGAATGTTGCTATTACAACCTAAGACTATAAGTCTGCAAGTTTTGTTGAGGAACAACAGATTTTTTTAAAAACTTTTTGTTTGTTTTTTTTTCCCCTTTGCTTTGTAAATAGGAGTAAAACTGTGCAGCTTTAGACCTTTTTTCATGTTGGTGCATTTTATCATCAGATTGTGTAAAATACATTATGAATATATCACGTTTCTGCTTAGTGCCTGCAAGTATGCATGCTCTGGAGAATGTATGCACAGCCCAAGTATAGGAAACATTGCCTGAGGTAGCACTTTCTAATACTTGCTCCCTGGAGCCTGACAAATCCATCCATGGGACTTTTATGTGGTATTAACTCATTTTACCAGAAATATACAATTTATATGCATCTGTCTGTGTCTGTGGAGTGCCTAAAAATGTTTAAAAATCATGGAGTCTGGAAACATTTTGATCATCCTCACATCTTAGCAATTCAGTTTTAGGTGAGATCTTTCACTGGAAATTGTATGTTTGGAGTAAGAAAAGCATGATGTTGACACCTGTAAAAAAAAATCTTCTGTTATTTGTTATAGCACTGCATAAAGGGCTTTGGGAACCCTTCTGTCTGATCTCTTTTTCTACCCAGAAACTCAAGTGTTGTTTTTCCCAGTCTACAGGCTGAACCTGCAGAAGCACAGCACATGATCAGACTCCCCATGGCTGGTTCTGTCTCATGTCTTATTAACATGAGCATCTAAGTTCTGACACTTATATTTAGTCCAGGTGCTGCCAACATTTACAGCTAGCCTGTCCTGGCTGCAGCTTGCAAGCAGGTGACCCTTGGTGGAGAAATCAGAAGTTCAATTCCAGATATTCTTCTACATCCTCACTCCCATACCACCTGGTCATGCTCAGTTTGAGCTACTCTTTTTTTTATTTCATGGCTGACATTACACCCCTTTCTTTTTCATTTACACTGTTTGGGGATGGTTTTGTAATGACATAGTCATTAATTAACAAGCTACAGCATTCACTCAGGCATACTGTGTTAAGACCAGATTGTTAATTTTAGAATGGAAGACTGCAGAATGCTCCAGATGGAAGAGTGCAGAAATATCTTGGCCTCCTGTTTTCTTGGGCAACACTTGACATATGAATCTTGTAGATGAATTGTTGTTTCTTTAGTTTATTAAATATTTGCTGTAATTTATTACATAGTAGTCTATAGATTAAGGTTTACATCTCTTAAGATCAACAACTGCATGTTTCACTGAGCTTCTATCAATTACTTTCTCCCCTTGTATTGTGTTTATGTGATTTACATAATGAGGTCAGCAAAGTTCATATGATGCTAGCCCAGCAATATATCAAGTTGTGAGCATAGGAGTTGGTCCTTCCAACTGCCGTCTCCCAGTTCATTCACAGTGATTGGATGAGTCAGTGTGGTATGCCACAGGTGAACATAGAGAAATCCACATAGTTAGAATCAAACACGTTATAATTGGACATATTCTTATGGGGAGGACATGAAAATTGGCAGGGGGATGGAACATCTCCACTACAAAGACAAGCTGAGGGAACTGGGGGAGTTCAGCCTGGAGAAGACTTCAATGACCTTCCAGTACCTGCAAAGGACCTTCAACAAGGCCAGAAAGGGACTGTTTACAAAGGCCTGTAGTGATAGCATAAGGGGCAATGGTTTGAATTTTGAGAAGAGTAGATTTAGGCTGGAAGTTAGGAACCATGAGGGTACACTGGAAAAGGTTGCCCAGGGATGTAGCTGAGGCCCCATCCTTGGAAATACTGGAGGTCAGGCTCAACAGGGCTCTGGGCAACCTAATCCAATCTCAAGGTTGTCCCTGATGACTGCAGGAGGGTTGGACTAAATGATCTTTGCAAGTCCCTTCCAACCCAAACTCTTCTATGTTTCTATGATTCTATGATTCTGTGTAGTGACTCTTGCACCCTTGAGAGCACTGATGCAAGGAAAAAAAAACCTTTAATTTTAGAGGTACAGTGGGTTCATAACTGGACAAAATTCAACTGTTCATAGCCTTGGCCACTAATAATCATTCTGTGATGGCTTACCTACTTAATCCTTTTGCTGACTCCTGTATAAATCCCTCGTTTGTACCAGTGATGTGGTGAGGAGGGCAACAGACAGACTGACAGCTTTATAATTAAGCTTCAGTCTCACAGGCAGGTTTGTTCATGTTGATCTGGAAATACTCTCTCCCATCATGGTGCTGCATCTCTTGTAAATACCTGAATACTGATACTCACAAATACGTATGCATGCACACACACAAAGTACACAGATCGGTGCCTGCAAGACTAGAATGGGATATTCAATTTTCTGTGTTATACATTGAGGGATAAAAATTGTTATTAATTGCTTTATTTGTTCCCCAAGCTGAAATGTTTCCCTTTGTAAGAGCTCCCACTATCTCCAGTGACGGTCTGCTTTTGTTTCTCCAGCTGTCAGTTTGTTTTCTTCTCTACAGTAATCATACAAACTTTGTACTTTTGCTTACATCCACACAGATTTTTATCATCTTCATCTCTTTCTTTCTTTTCCTTTAAAACAAGGCACAGAATGCATCAGGTTAGAAGGGGCCCTCAAAGCTTGTCTTATATGACTCCCCTGCAGTGAGCAGAGATATCTGCAACTAGATCAGGTTGCTCAGGGCCCCATCAATTTTGACCCTAAATGTCTCCAGGGATGGAGTCTTAACTATATCTCTGGGCAACCTGTTTCAGTATTTCACCACTCTTATTGTGAAGGACCTCCTCCTTCTGTCTAACCTAAATATGCCAACATAATCCATTGTATAAACTAAACTTTCAAAAATACCAGAATACAGCTTTGATATCAGACAGGGCTGAGTGCCCTCTGATACTTATCTCTGTCCTTTTTCTTCCACATTAACTCTATTTCAATTATTATGTTTTAGTATTCCCTATCCTCTCTCAAACCTTCATATTCACCTGCCTAGCTAATATTAAACTCAATCTTTACCTGCTTAGGTATCAACAGCACTGACTTGCTTTCCCCTCTGTTACAAATAATCTGCCTTCTTAAAACCCCCTCTTACATTACACACATGTTAAAAACAACAGGACTGAAACCAACAATTTTATCACTGTGTCTGATTGTTTGTTTTCAAGGTGATGGTCTTCAAAGGAGCATCCTGTAAAATGAGGCAAAAAAATGGCTGAAGTAGTCAATTCTTATGGTCTGAATTTAACTGTGATGGCTGATACCATTTCTTTTCAGATTACTCAAAGTTACATCCATCTATTACTTAAGTTTGAATTGTTCCTCGACATTGTTGGTTTTTTTTTTTTATGATGAGCTGGTACTATACACAAGCCTTTATTTTCTGAATTACACTGTAATTTTGTTCTTTCTTTGGAGCTGAAACAAAACGAAACAAAACCAAAATCAACACCAACAACAACAACAAAAAAAACCCCAAAACAAATCAAACAAACCCCCCAAACAAACAAAAAAACAAAACCCCCCCAGAAACCACCACCACCAACACCCCCCCCCCCCACCACACACACAAAAAAAACAAACCCTGAGTTCCAGGATAGACTTAATGTATTCATACTGGTGCATAAACAGGAAGCAATATTAAATCATCTTTTATCCTGTTGAAAAGAACTTATCTCCCTTGATTTCTCTGCAGCCACACAAAGAGGATGTGGTATGTGTGCAGTGTGTGTTCAGACATAAGCCTTACAGCTAACTGCATCTCAAATGGATTATTGACCCCACTTGGAGTACTGAGTCCAGTTTTGGAGCTCCTATTACAAGAAAGATAAAGATGTGCTTGAAGAGGTCCAGAGAAGGACCATGAGGATGATCAGAGAGATGGAGCTCCTCTCCTGTGAGAAGAGACTGAGTTGGAGCTGTTCCATCTGGAGAGGAGAAGACTCTGAGGAGACCTTCTTGTGGCCTTTCCAGTATCTGAAGGGGGCTACAAGAAAGCTGGGGAGGGACTTTTTAGGATGCCAGGTAGTGATAGGACTGAGGGGAATGGAGCAAAACTAGAAATGGGTAGATTCAGATTGGATGTTGGAAGAAATTCTTCCCCATGAGGGTGGTGAGACACTGGAACAGGTTGTCCAGGGAGGTGGTGGAAGCCTCATCCCTGGAGGTTTTTAAGGCCAGGCTGGATGTGGCTCTGAGCAACCTGATCTAGTGTGAGGTGTCCGTGCCCATAGCAGGAGGGTTGGAGCTGGATGATCCTTGTGGTCCCTTCCAACCCTGGCAATTCTATGATTCTATGATTACATACAGTGCACAATCATCAGCTGCAAAACCAGATTCATACTTGCACAGAAGCTAACTCAAGTCAGCTCTCTGCCTGGCTTGTTCTTCTGTAAGAAACTGAATTTCTTATTTCCCATGGTTGTGGTAATGCTAGTAAGCTCATATGAAATGCAAACTGTACAAAAACAACACCTAATTTCCAAGCAAACCAAAGTAATACTCAGAAAAGGTATGTAATTCTTTTTTTCCCTGGGAAGAAGTAAGAAAGAAAATGAGATTATCTGAATATCTGCCCAAAATGTGTCAGCCACTTCTTAGCATGTACCAAATCTGGCGTATATCTGTAGAATATATAGCTAGAATATTTCACAGAGAGTTTTTTTATATGTTCTATTTTATTGCTTGAATACTTGAATTGAATGTCCTATTGCTAAAATGATGTTACAGCAATCAGAATGTATAAAGACACCATTAAAAGTACAAAAACCCCTCTTATAACTGACGCTTCCTGGTAATATCCTTTTAAAATCATGCTAGATGACAAGTGTGAGGGATGAAAGCAAGTGAGCTTAACACTTTTCATAGTTTGCTTTTATCAAAAAGGAACAACTATGAAACAAATGTTCCTTTTTAAAATTTAGAAGGAAATTGCTTTTTAGCTTGTCTGTACAATGGAACAAAATATCCCCAAAAATGATCCCTTAAAAGGATTTATTTTAAAATGCACAGACATTCATGAAGGTCAGGATATCAACAATTACAGAATCACCAAAAAATAAACAAACAAACAAACAAACAAAAAAACCCACCAAAAATCCAAAGAAGCTTTAAAGGGCATTAGCTGGCAGTAACCCCACAGCCACTCTCAAAGTCAGGATCATTTTTGTTTTATTCCTGACAGAGTTCCAGAAAACTCTTAATAAACTCCCCATTCTATTCTTTGACATAAAGCCATTGATGTCTGATACACCTAGACAATTTTGTTCCTCAGCTAAAACAACCAGGTTATGGCCTAATCTGCATATGTCTGAAGACTCCATTTTCTTGGGTTGCCTCTGAAAATGTCATAAAAGATTGTGTCAAAGCCGCAGTGTAGTCCTGCAGGGAGTAAGGCAGCTGCCTTCTCATGCACCACAAAAAGAAAAGAAAAATTAAATACTCATTTTTTCCCACAACTGCTGACAATTCCTTCTACGTTGCTATCTTCAAGGTGAGCATGAATGATTTGCTTGATTTACAGTTTTGGACTTTCTAGGAATCAAAGATGAGCAGCCTGACCTATAGCTCCCTAGCTCATTTGTTTAACTTGTTTCCCTTCCTCTCCCAGCATGAGCTTCATTAGTCCCATCTTATTAAAAGCTAATTTCTTCAAGTACTTTCTAATTAACCTCTGGGTTTTTTTCATTATTATGGCTGCATAATCCTTTTACCATAGCTATCCATTTTGCTGTCCACCAATCATTGTGCAGCTGTACTTTTTAGAAGAGGTAGGGGTTGGTCTCTTCCACCTAGTATCTAGTGACAGAGCAAGGGGAAAAGGTCTCAAATTGTGCCAGGGGAGGTTTAGATTGGATATTAGGAAAATTTTCTTCATGGAAGAAGTTGCCAGACATTGGAATGGGCTGCATAGGGAAGTGGTGGAATCCCTGGAGGTGTTAAGAAAATGTGTGGACGTGTCTGTTCGTGTGCATGGTTTAATGGCCATGGTGGTGTTAGGTCAATGGTTGGGCTTGATGATCTTGGAGTTCTTTTCCAGCCAGTTCTGTGTCTCTATTCTGTAAGGCATGTGGTGAGGGAAATTACTTTTGTCTTCAAATATTTTTCTGTTAACAGATTTCTGTGCAGACCACTTCCCATACATTCTTCCTATGACAAGGAACACTAAAGTCTGTGATACTGGTGTCCAAAATTGAGTGACACAGACTGACACTGAGGTTTTGGCATCTTTATATTATCTCTCACTAATCACCACTCAAACTTAGAGGGGAAAAAAAACAGAAACAAAAAAACCCAAACCAAACAAATAAAACACAAACCAAACCAACCAAACTGAGGTTTTGACAGTCTTTATATTATCTCTCACTAATCACCACCCAAACGCAGAGTGAAACCAAACCAAAACAAAACCCAAAGCAAACAAAAACAAATAAAACACAAACCAAACCAAACAAAAAAAAACCCCAAATCAAAACCAACCAACCAAAAAAACAAACAAAAAAACCAAACCCAAAACCCAAACAAACACATTCTTCTGTTTTAATCAGAGTATCACAGTCTCACAGTGTATCAGAGGTTGGAAGGGACCTCAAAAGATCATCAGGTCCAACCCCCCNCCCCAGGGCTTTCAGTCTCTCTTCATAGGGGAGATGCTCAAGTCCCCTAAGCATCCTCGTGGCTCTTAATTAAGTTTATTTAATTAAGTTTGCTTTGTGTAACTCAGACTTGCTGCATGCTTTGACTAATCATATGGTACATTTGTGCTGTGGCATGGTATCCATATCCACATGGAGGTACTTTTGGATGCTTCAGTGTAGATTGTATAATATACATGGAATAACTGCCAATATATTCTGTTTTGTTGTTGTTTTCAGTTTTTTTGTTGTTGTGGTTTGGTTTGGTTTTGGGGTTTTTTGGGGGGGTTTTTGGGTTTTGGTTTTTGGGGGTTTTTTTGGTATCATTTGTATGTTCTGTGATTCTCTTTTAAAGCTCTGGGGAATTCAACTTAACTGGAAATGCTTTTAAACTCAGAGTGATTTATGGTGTTCCCTGGAAGATGTACAATCTACCTGACATTGGTAAAGTCTGAAGAAAAATGGATAGCAATATATTTATTTCAAGAAATTTATTATCGTAGCAGTTGCCTTGTGCTACCTTTCTAAAATATGGTGGTTTTTTTTTTCCTATCCTGTGAATTTTCTGAGGAAGTAAGGGAACTTTTCACTGAATGCTTAGATTTAATAACACTTTCAAAAATGTTTATCCAGATGAGTTGTCTTCCTCCTGAATCCTGAGAAAACAAAACAAAATGGTTGACTGCATCACAGAATTAGGTGTTCCTAAATCTGACCTGAGAAGTACCTGGACCACTGATGAAGAATCAATTTTATTTTGAGGTGTATTTGCTAATGGTGCAGTAACAAACCTTCACAGACTGGTTTTAGTTGGAAGGACCTTTAAAGGTCATCTAGTCCAACCAGCCTGCAGTGAGAAGGGACAAACCATGGGAACTAAGTGAGTCCTGTGCTACAACCTTACATTGTAGAGGTGTAGTTTCTTCTCACATGACTTAATAATGCATGGTCAAAGTGTGAGGAGGTTGAAAAAAAGATGTAGCATGAACCTCAGATAAGGAGTGGAGAGGAATGAGCAAATAAATGACACCGCCAGGACAGATATATTGGATGAAGACTTTCAGCATCAAAGTAATTGCCAAAGGTAATGCCTCAATTTATTGTGACAAAGAAAGGATTCAGGGGGTTAAAATGACATAAGTATTCAGGGTATTTTTTGAGAGGTCCTGAGACTGACTTTTTTATTAATAGTAAATTATAGATATAGATAAAAATATAGATACATAGATATAGATGATATAGATATAGAGATAGATATAGACATATAGATGACAGAGACAGAGAGATAGAGATAGAGATAGAGGTAGATAGAGATTAGAGATAGAGATAGAGATAGAGATAGAGATGAGATAGAGATAGAGATAGAGATAGAGATAGAGATAGAGATGATAGAGATAGAGATAGAGATTAGAGACAGAGACAGAGAGATAGAGATATACAGATACAGATACAGATAGATATATGTGTATGTATATCAAATAATAATCTTAATTTTTATTTTTATTTTTAGTAGTACAGAAACATAATTTTCTGTACCAATTTCAGTAGTGAGCTATCAGTTACTGCTTATAAAACTCTTCCGCAGATTCTGTGCACATAACTTTTGTACATGTTATCATCCGCCAGTTAAAAGGAAAAAAAAAACTTTCTTACACTCTCACTGAGGAGCTGTACACTTTCTATGATTGTCATCACTATTTCTAAAGCATATAATTTTTTTGCCACGCTGAAATTAGTTGAATTTTCCCATGTAAAGCTAAGAACTGCACCTTCAGTGAAGGCACATGCTTTGCCACTCTGGATCCTGCTGAGATATTCTCACAGTAGATGACAGACATGAAAATAAATCAGCTACATACATTTAGCTGGGAAGAATAGTTTCAAGAGGGAGAAATCCTGCTGAGGGCTCATTTGAATTCTTTATGGAAGTAGTGAACCTAGCTAGGTTTATGAAGGTCAGAATTAGTCTTTTGCAAAACTATTGAGTTCTGGTTTGTAAAATGTTCACTGCAAAACCACAGATTTATAATCATTTAGGGATATTGACTTTTTTCCCTCCTGATCTCTTGTAGCCTTGAGCATATCTTTCCACCATGAAGGAACAGAATGCAGTTTTTATTGGATCTATTGATGGAAAAAGTTTGCATGCATACTTACTGAGCCAAATGGCCTGGTTCAGTGTCATGGTCTGAGCTTACCCACCCAGCAACAACACAGTTGTTCACCTCCTTCTTCCCTGCTGTGGTGGGATGCATTAGAGAAAACACAACAAAAGGCTCAAAAATCAAGAGAAAGGTCAGGAAGGGCTCAGTCATCACTTATGGTGGCAGGCAAAAGACAGACTCGGATTAAAAAAATCAATTTACCTTTAACAAAGGCACCATCAATTCACTAATTGAATCAGAATAGCAACTTGATCCTAAGTACACCTTCCTCCCACCTCTCCCTTCTTTCTGGGATCAGCTTTGCTACCTCTTTCCCTTCCTGCAGCACATGGTGGGCAGGGAATGGGGGTTGCCATCAGTCCCAGTCTGTTCCATGTTATTTCTGCTTCTCCTTGCTCCCTAGGGGGGAAATTCCTCACAGTCCTCTCAGGTGGCAATGTGGCATCCCCCACATGGAAGCCAGTGCTCCACAACTTTTCCCACCAGTGCTGGTCTCTCCTGTAGGCTGCAATCTTCACAGTAATGGACTGTTCCAGCATGGGTACCCCTCAGAGTCACAGCTTTCTTCAGGTGCAGTCCCCTCCTTCAGTGTGGGGTCATCCATGGCTCCATGGGCTGCAGAAGGAATTCTTCTTCATTGTTCATCTCTAAAGGCTGCAAGGGCTCAGCTTGCCATCTCACCATGGGATAAAGGAGAATGGGTTCTGTGACATGACTCTCCTCTCCCTTCTTAGGTCTGCTCACGGCTGTCTGTCTCCTGTCCCACTGCTGTTCAGCACAAAAGAGCTCCCAACACAAAGTAACCTCCTCAACATATTTTTCCCATCCTAAATATGTTATCATCACAGAGGTGATGATTTGCTCAGCTTTGGTTGGAGGCAAGTCTTTCTTGGAGCTGGGGGAGTTTCTTGAAGCATCTCACAGGAGCCCACACCAGTAGCCCACAGCAACAGCCCTGTCTCCTGCTATCAATATGCCATCAGACACAAACCCAACACATATGGATGTGATGTTTAAAGAAACAATTTTATATATTAAGCACTGCACATGAATTTCTAATTAATAGCTTAATGAAAGCCATTTTAAGGTTAATATGCTGTGGGATAACTCCAAATTAAAGAAGGAAATACAGCCTTTAAGTGATGTTAATGAACGAATGGATGAATGAATGATTTTTTTCCCCTTTTCTGTTCTATTTTCTTTCACAGGTAACACAATTCACTTTTCTGTGCTGTTCCAAGTTATGATGAAGGAAGCTGGATAAGAGGAGTAAAGTCTCTGGGCTGTCACAGTTACAGAATCTAGAGGGATGAAAAGTGTTGGAATTCCATATCATACATCTGCTCAGCACATCTGCATCTTTTAGACAACAAAATATATCATGGGAAAATGAGGGAAGAAAGAAAAATCAACCTGAGATGCCTTCAAACTGCCAGGGTGTTATTTGCAAAATTAAATTAAAGCATCTAACTCATTCAGGGACATTGATCCTCATGTTGCAAGTATTGATAAACTTCGGACTGTCATAGAATCATAGAATCATAGAATCAAGAAGGTTGGAAGAGACCTCAAAGATCATCGAGTCCAACCTGTCACCCTAAACCTCATGCCTATCTGTCTTCCCATACAATGATGTCTTGAGTCCAGCATACCACCATCCACATGGAAGATTCCCAGCATTGTATAAATAATTTTACTGTGATAAGTGTGGTGGGTTTGCACCACACAGAAAGTGGAATTTGTCCTAAAAGGGTAAGTAAGCACCTTTACTCAGAATGTGGAAATTAAATGGAAATAATATTTGCAAAAGTGGATTAAACTAGAAAGTACACTAAATACAAAAGTTTATGCCCTGAACCATTTTTGTCACTCTCAGATATTTTGCAGTTGTGGACTGCATACCACTCTTTAAAACAGCAGATTTCACTTTGTGTGCAGGAGATGTATTTATGAAGTAAAATATTTGTGCAGTAAACCCCTAATTTCTTCTTTGATGAAGAATTGTCTGATTCTTTTCTGAAGTTAATTCTTGTATTCATTTTCCAGCCAACCCCTCAGAGGCAAGATAAAGAATCTTTATCTTCTTTCTCAGCTGACTAAAATTTTTCTCACCTTCCAGTTTCCTGACAGTCACAGTGGCAACTCTCAATAACACAATTTAGGGAACTGAAACTCTTAGCCAGTCAGGGACCAGTAATTAGGCAGATGGCTTGGACACCATGACTGCTGAATTCTGTTTCAAGACACTAATTTACAGTCTGACTGTTAGCACTCACTTAATTGCATGTCATATTCTCCTAGTGAAACAGCAATCATATTTATTCATCTTTAGGAGTCATGCTGAGATCAGTGAATTTATTTACTTTTCTCAAATTAAATGCAAGTTGTTGTTTGATTTTTTTTATTAAAAAGAAAGAAAAAGAGGAAAAAAAAAAAGAAAAGAAATCAAACCCCCCCCCAAACAACAGCAAAGCTCTAACCTGATAAACAGAATCTATGGTGATTAATGTCATCATAAAACCTTAGAATATCACTGAGCATTGTAGTTATTGCTCAATACTAAAAGCAGCAGAAGACACTAAAACGTGTTGAAAGTAAGAGAGGTCAAGATGTAACAATAATGGATACCAAAAAGCCATCTTTGGGGGAAGATTTTTGTCAAGAAAAAACGAAATGTAATGCATAATCTTGCTAAGAAACTGTTGTACACTGCAGAGCAAAAGTTTTGGCTTCATCCTTTTCAGACAGGAAAATTCATCCTGACAATATGTTGTTGCATTGCTAAAGGTACTCACCTGAAGAAGACAAAACATTTGTTCTTGGGAGAAGGAATTCTTTTAAGGCATGATAATGTTTAATAAAAATATTTAATACAGATTTAATAAACCCATTCAGTAATGTCCAATGTTTTAGAGGGTCTTACTAATGTTTTGGTACACATGTCTAGAAGCACAAAAGCTTTGCAGTCTTCATTTTTTCTTGTAGAATTTTTATGAGTAACAACTCAGTAGCTATAACTGAAAAGCCTCATCTCTGTCCATGTCTTCAATAATTTACTCTCATCCTTCAGCACAAAGGGATGGGAAAATGGCTGTCTTATCCCTGATAAAGGTTTTCAAGGCATGCTGGCTTTTCTGCCCAGACACTGCTGAGGGCAGTCTATGTATGTTGTGCTACAGATGTTTCAGTTGCAAAATAACGTACTGGGACACAGCTGGCTGGGACTCCTTTAGGCCAGGTTAAGAAGACAAGTATCACAGAATCACAGAATCAATAAGGTTGGAGAAGACCTCAAGGATCATCAAAGTCCAACCTGTCACCCCAGACCTCATGACTACTAAACCATGGCACCAAGTGCCAAGTCCAGTCCCCTCTTGAACACCTCCAGGGATGGTGATTCCACCACCTCCCTGGGCAGCACATTCTAACAACTCTCTCTGTGAAGAACTTTCTCCTCACCTCCAGCCTAAACTTCCCCCGGCACAGCTTGAGACTGTGTCCTCTTGCTCTGTTGCTGCTTGCCTGGGAGAAGAGACCAAACCCCTCCTGGCTACAACCTCCCTTCAGGTAGTTGTAGACAGCAATGAGGTCACCCCTGAGCTTCCTCTTTCCAGGCTTAACATCCCCAGCTCCCTCAGCCTCTCCTCATAGGGTTTGTGCTTGAAGCATCTCACCAGCCTCTGGTGCCCTTCTCTGGACATGTTCAAGTATCTCAATAGTCCTTCTTAAATTGAGAGGTCCAGAACACCTGGCTTGCCATGAGGGTATGGCATGTGCTCCTGGCCAGTGTCCTTATCCTGCCAGAGAGCTGCAGAGGCTAGGTCCTCCTAGGGGGATGGAAGCACAGAGGCAGCTGGAAGCAGGATATGTCACCCTGCCAGACAGGGCATCAGTCACTTCCCTGGGAACAGGGTCAGTATGGTGCATTAGTACTTTCAGATCCTGGAGAGCTACCACATGCATCAGGTTGTGGTCCCTTTCTTCTCAAATACACTCTTTTCAGTGAGTAGGTAAATCAGCATCAGTAGGACACTGAAAAGATGTCACTGACCTGATATATTCTGTTATTCTGTGATCTGAGATTGCAGTTTCTGCACTGATATCTGTCCAGCTGCCATGAGCAGGAAAATTCTGCATAAACATACCTGAGGGCTATGGGGCAAACTGTGCTGCAGTTAAATATATTAGAAGGGACTGTGAAACTCTGCTTTGTAGCTGAGTGTGATAGGTTAATTTTACTGAGATTTTTGGAAAGTTGTTCTTAGTCTTGTAGGAAAACAAACTGAACAAACAATTGGCTCTAAGAGATAATTTTGTCTGGGTTGGGTTTTCCTTTTTAATTAATTCTTACCTTATTCCTGAACTGTCCACTCCTTGGTAACCTCCTCCACATATTCTCATTACAGTTGTGAAAGAGTGATCCATATAAATTCTTGTAAGGAAATATATTGCAAGAGGGTAGCTGCAATACTTCTCAAACGCGGAAGGTGTTCTGTGCTTGCCAGCCCACACAGTGCACTCTTTGAATTTGCTTCCAGTGGCACACCTCTGAGGTGATTAGTTTGATTTACTTTGGTTTCTTCTAAGCTTCTCAAAATCTGATAAGCTGTGACAGATATGATGTGTTTTTACTAGCAGTATGGAAATCCTCAAGGGTTAAAATGCTATGGTCATGGTTCTCAAAGAGCTGTCTACAAGAGATGCATTGGTCTGCTCTGTTTTCTTTATCTGCCCTGTGAAAAATAAGTGCAGGTGAGTGTATATCTGAGGTTTGTAAATAGAACCAATTATCTTCTAAACCCACATCTCAGGCTTTTTTCTGCAAAATGAAGCTTGTTAGTACTTGCAGGTGTTTTGAGAAAATTTCTTACTGAAATACTTCTCAAAAGGGCTAAATGAAATCTTTCTATCAAATGAAAAACAATTAGAGAGATATATAAATAATCCATAAAGAATCAATAAGAGGTTCGGTACATTGAATTACTGTCTTGTTTAAGTACTTCTTGATGCAGACAACTATAAAATACATTCTTCTTTCTGTAAGCACCTATTCCTGGTAGAAACAAGAGTTATATTGATTTACTGCAATTTATTTTCTCCCTGGAATCTGGTCTTGACACTGTGAGAAGATTAATTGGAATTAATGGCATTTGCACAGCTAATTAAAGGCACTCTTCCTCCAGTCAAATCAATTCCTTTAATCAGAGAAGTAACAAAGTCTTGCCCAGTTCCTGCAGTCTGCATGTAAATGTTCTTTGCTTGAAGAAGCATTTCTGCAATCATGAGTGGCTGAATAAGGACACTAGTAATGATACCTGGTAATTTCTTTAGCACTTAAAAAGCACAAATACTATGCATATTCATTTGTATAGATATTACAACCAAAAAAAGTTGTGGGTTTTATATTGTTTTGTTTTTAATTTGAAGTTGATTAAAGAAAACTTGTTCTTAACTGTTGGTGCACTCTTCAAGAAGGATTCTGCAGATGAACATGGTAATATCAGAGAGTGCACTTAGTTTTCCACTCACTGCCCTAACACAAGTAAACAGTACAGCTGAGGGAAATTGTTCCTCTGTATAATCTAATGATGCACACTTTCTCTCTAAGCCTTGTGCAAAATAACGTGTTAACAAATTACTATGTGAAAAAGGTCTTTCACAGGAAACAAAAGCAAGAGGGAAGGCAGAAAAAAATCAACATGCTTGTTTGTTAATCAGTGTGTTTCTGATTAAAATGTAGGAGGCATAAATTCTGCTGAGGGAGAAGGCTTTAGAGGACTATTATTTTTAAACCAGTCCATAGTGCTAACTTAATGCTTCAGCTGCAGGGTGTCATGGAATATAATGGCCACCTGAGTTGGTACTGCACTCTGACTGCAGTAAGATGCTGAGAGAGTCGAGTCCTCTCTTGTACATCTAAGCCAACAAAGACAAAATCACCTTTGCTCACCAGACAGGAGCTGCCTGGGAAGGGGTGTGGTGGAAAACCCTCTGGAATGTCCAAGATAAGAACATCTCTACACATCAAAACTGAAGCTTCTCTGGAATGGGGGGGGGGGGGTGGAAAGATGCAACAGAGCACCTCCTGGCCTGCCCAGGAATGTGTATTGGGGTGTGAACAGCTGAGAAGGCAAAGAGGGGCAGAAGCCAGTCTGGTGCTGACCCCCTGGAAGGTGCAACAAAGATAAGATTGTTGTGAAAGACCTGTGTCATCTCAGCACACCAGATAGCACACCTGGCAGTCACACATGCATTAATGTGACCAGGGTGTGGGCTGGGAGGAAGCTAAGATTGAAAGAACCCAATAAAAGACACATAGCTGCACCAGCCTTTGTGGCTTAGCCTGGAAACAGCAGTCCAGGACACATCCCCATCACCACCAAAGGACCATGCCATGCCCTAAGTTTAGACTGCTGTAAGAAAGAAGAACTCCACTGGAGTTCCCATGCTGGGAACATCACTGGACAACACAAACTGAAAAGGACTTGAACTTTGGAAACTGTTCCTCCCCTCCTCTGGCTGAAGATAGTAACAGAATTCCTTTCCTGCTCTCCTCCTCTCTGTCTCCATTTGTTTCTTTCTCTCTCTTCCTCTCTCTTCCTCTGTCTTTCTTTCCTTTCTTCCTTCCTCTGTTTTGTTTACACTACCCTTTAATAAATAGCCTTGTTTTTGATATGTGACCCTGTTTGTGCCTTAGTTTCACAACATGGGAGTGTTTTAAAAAGGACTAATAAGTCTCTCTCCCCCTCTGAACTGAGACAAATGCAGCAGGGTTTTTGTTCCATATGGCAGTGGATTAATTTTCTACTTTGTTTTCTGATGGTAGGTGGCATGTGACAATGACATGAAGCCAAGGACATATTGAAGATGTTTACTTGGCCATGGGTTTATCACACTGAATCCATGTTTACTGAGTGTTTCATGTGAAGCATCTTTTAACATGTAGGAAATCTTAATTCATGTTGAAACAAAACCTTTGGCAATTGGGTCAGATCCTCATTCATTCTGTGATTGTGATAAAAAAGTTCAGTTTCACAGATACAGATCTAATTTTCAGTCTCAGATTATATTTGTTATTTTTATTTTTATACTAGGCCTTCTCTAAAAAAAAAAAAAAAAGGCAACGAATAACAACAAAAATTTGCACAAAGGTGTGACTTGTATTTTTCCTGTATTTTATTGTGAGTGTTGGGGAAAAAGTTTTCTTTACTTGAAAATTCACAAGGGAGTACAAGAATTACATTATAAATTATGATCTTGGAAGACATCAACTCTTGGCTTTTAAGCAAGAAGACCAACTGCAATTTGTGTTTTGCACATAACAGATCACATAACAGATCAGCCAGCAAGTTACAAGCAGAAAGTGATGGAGAATCAGGAGAAGATGGGAAAGAGGGAAAACCATTCTGAAGCACATAGAAATCTTTTATTAAAACTTAAGGAGTATCAAATAAATTTGTTCAATTCATGATTGCTTCTCAGCTACAAAAACAACAGATTGTTAAATTCATTAAATATGTTTCATCACTTCAAATAAGTCTTCCAGATCAATTTAAAACCAGTTCCTAGGAATATGTAGTGGTATTCACTTGTTTTTTTCTTTTTTTTTTGGATGTTAAGCCAATGAAAGAGAACATTCATGGTCCTATACAGACATGCAGAAGAAAGATCATGTTTCATAACAAGACTATAGAGGAGTGTGCAGCTATCTGCAGACTGCAGGCAAGAAGACTCATTCAACAGTTACCTCTATTTTAAGGTAATAATTTCTACTTGAGCCTATACTGATCTCTGTGCTGACACCATTGTGCATGACTGAAGTCTTTGTATCATATTGCAATGGCTCTAACATGAATTGCTTGTCAATTTTAGGTGTGAAAATTTTAATAATTGGGTAGTGGGTGCAAAAAAAGGTCATATTTTAGCATCTCAGCAAAACTATGTTGATCTTCAAACTTTCTTTTAAATTATAGGCAGTTTTTGGGCTCATATAGGCAAGGTAAATAAAATAGAGTGGTGAAAAATCCTTAAAAAAAAAAAAAAGAAAGAAAGAAAAGAGTTACAGACAAAGCAG
>VXBD01015468.1:26375-36611 GCA_013399975.1 Indicator maculatus | reverse complement strand
CTTCTCATCCACCAGCACCCCCAAGTCCCTCTCCTCAGGGCTGTTTTCTAGCCAGTCACTGCCCAGCTTGGGATTGCCTCGACCCAGATGCAGGACCCTGCACTTGATCTTTCTTGTTGAACCTCCTGAGGTTGGTTTGTGCTCACCTCTCTAGCCTGTCAAGGTCCCTTTGGATGGATCCCTTCCCTCCAGCGTGTCTGCTGCACCACACAGCTTGGTGTCATCAGCAAACTTGCTGAGGGTGCACTCAATGCCACTGTCCACATCACCAACAAAGATGTTGAACAAGACTGGTCCCAGGACTAATCCCTGAGGGACTCTGCTTGTCACTGGCCTCCACTGGGACATGGAGCCATTGACAGCCACTCTTTGGGTGTGGCCATCAAGCCAGTTCTTTATCCATCTCATGGTCCACCCATCAAACCCATGTGTCACCAGTTTGGAGAGCAGGATGTAGCAAGAAAACAGCTTGCCCCCAAACCAAAGAGACAGAAACTGCATGCCAGGGGCAGAGAGCAAGGACAAATAGAAATAAGTGGTTGGAAGGGTCTGCTTATATAGCATTGCAGGACTATGGGATGGAATAACAAAATTAGAATTTCCTGTGACCACCACCTGAGACTCTCTATATTCTGAAGGACTTTCATCTCCATGGTAGGACAGCTAATCTCTGACCTACAAGGAAAACAGACATAAAATCAACTCTCTTTTGCCACATGTATGGTATCTTTGGTTTATTTCCAGTTGGCTGGGTGTTTTTGTTTCTTTCTTTGTTTCCTTTAATCCCTTTATCTGCTGGTTCTATTACCATAACTGCCAACATTGTGAATAGTGTAACGTCAAGCATATCAAGATGCTCTTACCTTCAGAGACTTGTACTCTCTCTTCTGCTACTAAGGTTATCATTTATCTGATGCCAGTCACTACTTTATTTCTTAATCCCTCCTCAGAAGTATTTTGCCTGGCTTGTTTATAGAACACTGGCCAGTGAAGCATTGCTAGTGTGATCTGATGAGGCTATTACAGGGTTCGTTGAATATCTCAAATTTCAAATAGCTTGCTTTATATTCACCAGAAAAGACTTATTTTTTAATCAAGTACAATATAGAATGGCCACACTTGAAAATGTTCTATTTTATATTCTATTGATATTATAAAGAAGGTTGAAGGACAGGAACCTGACAAGGAAAGCAAGTACTTTCCCAAAGTACTACTCCAAATATCAATACAATTTAAAGTGGAAAATGCAAAAAATCAAAGCTAGGATGAAGTGTATTTTATAAGTGTATTTTATATGATTTTTTCCTGTTTTCTTATTCCATACAAGTCAGATATTTTGCATCGTCTAATCACCCCCAGCACCTTATTTTTTCACTTAAATAGTACATTTGCAATATGCCCCTTGTTAAGTGAGCAGTTGAGTCTTGGTTTGACAAAGAGTGTGCTCCTAATAACTTTAGAAAACATCACTTTCTTCTATTAAAAAAAAATATTGAGCAATGAATCCTGACAAATTACAATGGGAAGACTAATTCATGCAGATAGAGAAAGCTTTTGCTAGATATTTTTATATGCTGAGCTTCTTCTTAATGTTTCTGTAGTAACACTACAGAGCCAAATCATCTCTGTTGTAATCTATGTGAAGGTGATGGAGAAGTTTTATGTCTGAATTTGGTTAATGCAGCTGTGCAGCTGCATTGCACAGCTGCAATGTAAAGCAAAACCAGAATCCATGATCTGCTCCATATACCTCCATGGATTTTTATGCTGTATTTCTTCCCTTCCCCTTCAACATTTTTAACCTATCCTGGCCCATATTTCCCAGAGCATGGCAGAGATGTTCTCTTGATGTGCGAGATAAATTGCTAGAAAATGAGGAACTATTGCACAAATTATGTGAACTTGAGAACAAAGATATTTGCTGATTGACTAGATAAAACACAAAAAGGCAGAATGTGAAGGGATGTTGTGAATGCTCTCTTACTCTTTAACAAAATATGTCTTTCATGGTAGGGTTTTATATACAGATCTTAATGTTTAATTCAGGAAGAGTCAGTAAGGTAGTCTATGAAATACAATATATAAAAAAACAAAGAAAAAAACTTTTTTAAAGTTTTGGGGTTTTTTTCCCACCCCAGTTATTACAGTGCTGGAAGTAAACTTTTCGACTGTGTCTTCTACCTATCTAGTTCAGGGATGAACCAAAGAGAACAGAGAGATTTGTAGATGAGTTCATTCTTCAAGGACAGATGAGAATGAAAGCGTGCAGAGTTGCAGACAACTCCAAAGACAGAAAAAGTATCAAACAAAACTTTGGTCACAGAGGGCTGAACAACTAGGGAGATTGGCTTAACTTTCAGGAATAGGCTGAATACATTTAAATGTTAGTAGAGTGTGATTCTTCACTTGGCACAAGATGTACTAGATGTTTTTGTAAAATATATATTCAAGTAACTTCCAACTTACAGTTGTACTTGGAGTCTAAACTGTGTGTGAGAGAAAAGACGGCCCCTGAACATGTTTCAGGCTCTGTGCCCAGATTCTTGATACAAATCTTTTACACTGAGGATAAATCCCTTTTAGATATTTCAGGAATCCAAAACAGAAAGCGTAATACATTCTGAAAAATCCAGCCATATGGGAATATCTAGGTACACAATATATACAAAGGAATAAATATCTATCAATGGTGTTTAAACATTCCTTTTACACTGGCATCCGCTTTACAAATTTGAGAAGATGGAATTGGTGGCCTGAATTTTATTACCAATATTTTCTTTACAAAAAAAAATTGTTTTTTCCCTTCTATGACCTGGATGAGGGGATTGAGAGTACCCTCAGCAAGTTCCTGATGATACAGCCCATACAGGCTGTGCAGCCATCCAACATGGCCTGGACAGGCTGGAGAGCTGGGTGAAGGTAAACCTCATCAAGTTTAATAAGGACAAGTGCAAGGTCCTACATCTGTGGAGGAATAACAACAGGCACCAGTACAGGTTAGGGGCTGCCCTGCTGAAAAGCAGCTCCACAGAGAAACACCTTGGAGTGCTCATAGACAGCAAGTTCTGCATGGAAAAACAATGTGCCCTTGTGGTCAAGAGAGCATGGGGTGCATCAAGAAAGGTGCATCCAGCAGGTCTAGGGAAGTTCTTCTACCTCTCTACTCTGCCCTGCTGAGACCATACCTGGAATACTGTGTCCAGTTTTGGGTTCCCCAGTTCAAGAGAGACAGAGACCTGCTGGAGAGAATCCAAGGGAGAGCCACGAGGATGATTAGGGGACTTGAGCATCTCCCCTATGAAGAGAGACTGAGGGCCCTGGGGTTATTTAATTTTGAGAAGACTGAGAGGGATCTCACCAATGTGTATAAATATCTGAGGGGTGGGTGTCAAGTGGAGTGGGCCAGGTTCTTTTTGGTGGTTCACAGTGATAAGACAAGGAACAATGGGTTCAAACTTGAACATAGAAGATTTCACCTCAACATGAGGAGAAACTTCTTTACAGTGAGGATTATGGAGTACTGGAACAGGCTCCCCAGTGAGTCTGTGGAGTCTTCTTCTCCGAAGACTTTCCAAACCCCCCTGGATGCATTCCTGTGCAGACTACACTAAGTGATCCTGCTCTGGCAGGGGGATTGGACTCAACGATCTATTGAGCTCCCTTCCAACTTCTGATATACTGTGATACTCGGTTCACTGAAATGAACAAGTAAAAAGGTTGTGTACACTGGCAGTCTTATTAGTATCCAGCACTCTGGCCAGTACAAAGTGACCTGGTGGCCTAGTCCATGTGATTTGCAGGCTGTAGAATACAACAAAACAATATGCGATGATTTTTGTCTTTAAAGAAAAAGGTTTGTCCTGCAGCTTGAACAGTACTGAAGTTTGTGGGGTTTATGTAGGTAATAACTTGCAATGGTGAGCATAGTAGGTACACAAAGGCCCATAAATACAAAAATCCCTCAGCTACACAGTAGAGGTTTGTATGACCTTTGGGTGAAGTGCTGGTGATAACATCTGATATGCACTGAAATAAAAGAAACTCTCTGTGGATTCCCTATTCAGCTGCTGTGAAGGAAATAATTGAGGAGACATCTCTATTGTCTATGGCCTCATCTTCTCTTTGCTGTCATAAACATTAAGGTACAGCAGCTCATTAACATTTTGTAAAGAAGGAAAATTACAAAGTGATGCTAACTGGGGTTAGAGGTCAGGAAGAGTACAGAGGCACAGCAGTGAAGGTGAGAAATTGATTAAATTAAAAAGGGATTTTGGAATCCTTCTTTGACAAATGTTTTCCCAGTGCTGTGAATAAGATGTGAAGACATTAGCACATTCAACGGGAGTATGTGGGGGGTGGTCTGTTGATGAAGGCTTAGTACAACTCAAAAAAGCCCTTTTGTGTAGTGCTGCATTCTACCTTAGTGAAGCAGAGGACTGTTTTCCTGCTCAGCTGTATTTCTGACCCATCTTCAGAGGGAGGAACTAGCCCAGTACTGGGTGCCCATTACCTTCACCAGAAAGATACAAGATCTAGTTAAGCCTTCTATAGCCAGAGATTGTATCCATCCTGCTCACTGCATGCTCTTTCTGTTGTACTGCAGCAAAATATGCATTGCTCCTTCTTTAGCACATAAAGGATGCCTCAGGACTGCAGTAGGTATTGTCATAATAAAAACAGTTTCCAGTTTGCTTCTGACTGTTGTAGATACCAGTACAGTGATCAGCCTATGAAAATGTAAGACATTTTTTTTCCTCCATTGTTTGATATTAATCTTTTTGTTGCTATGACTTGAATGATGTTGTGATGGAAAGGTCTTGTTTCATGGTGTTCAGGATAAGTGAACTGTATTCCTAGGATAAAAACAGCTCATACGAGTTCTGATAAAATGGGAGATAATTTGCTATACTTCAGTGTAGAATGTGAGGTCACAATTATTCAAGGTTTGGAAAAGGCTTTAAAACTCTTAAGTTCTTCACCTTTTTTACTGTATTGACAGTTATATTTGGGTAAATTGAGTGTATTCTCACTTAGGGTATTTGATTTTTACTTCTATTAGATCTGTTCAACATGTTCTTTAGAGTGCATAAGATAGTGCAGTCATAGGTTAAGCTAGAACCTACCTTAGACGGTTGAGTTTTTAATGCCTTATAATAATTTTGCTTAGAAGAATGTTATACTAAAGTGAGAAACTCTTACTAGTTTACTTATATTTAACATTAATTTTTGGTTTTTTTTGTACATAAATACTATGTTGACAGGTTTTTCTAGGTACAGAAAAACAGTTTAAGGAAAGCAAACCACCTCTACTTCACTGATGATTCAGGAATGTATGACTTGGAGAGGGAGGAGCAGAATGGAAAAAACAACAAACAAGAAAACCTCCCCAGATCCCTATTTCCCTGTTAAAAAAGGGAAATGATGCTTCTTAAGTATTTGGATGCTGACATAATCATAGAATCATAGAATAAACCAGGTTGGAAGAGACCTCCAAGATCATCTAGTCCAACCTATCACCCAGCCCTAAGCAATCAACCAGACCATGGCACTAAGTCTCCTCTTGAACATCTCCAGCAATGACGACTCCACCACTCCAATGGGCAATCACCCTCTCTGTAAACAACTTCCTCCTATCCAGCCTGTACCTCCCTTGGCACAGCTTGAGACTGTGTCCTCTTTTTCTGCTGCTGGTTGCCTGGNCTGGGCACACTGCTGGCTCATGTTCAGCTACTATCAACCAGTACCCCCAGGTCTCTCTCTGTCTGGCTGCTCTCCAGCCTGTAGTGCTGCTTGGGGTTGTTGTGGCCAAAGTGTAGAACCCTGCACTTAGCCTTGTTCAATCTCAACCCATTGGACTCTGCCCACCCTTCCAGCCTGTCCAGGTCCCTCTGCAGGGCCCTTCTGCCCTCCAACAGATCAACACCTGCTCCTAACTTGGTGTCATCTGCAAATTTACTGATGATGGACTCAATTCCTTCATCTACATCATCAATAAAGATATTAAACAGGATGGGGCCCAGCACTGATCCCGGGGGACACCACTAGTGACTGGCTGCCAACTGGATGTGGCACTGTTCACCACCACTCTCTGGGCTCTGCCCTCCAGCCAGTTCTTGACCCATTTCTGAGTGAATCTCTCCAAACCACGAGCTGCCAGCTTTGCCAGGAGCTTCTTGTGGCAGACAGTGTCAAAGGCTTTGCTGAAACTTCATCAAAGACAAGTTAGACATAGATAACTGCCAAGAAGATTAAGGAGATATGTTAAGTTAGTAAATCACATCTTTGAACTTCTAATCATAACACCTCCAAGTGTGTAATTTATATATAAAAATTGATATATGTATAATATACACACATGCCATCCCACTGCATACTCAGTCTGTTACCATTTCCAAAGCACTTGTCACAGTCTTGTCTAAGCTTTACACAGAATTAAAACACCAGCATAGACATTTCAAAAGCAGCAATTAGTTGTCCTTCTTATGCCAGATAAAATAAAAAGCTGCTATTTCTGAAAGAACAGTGATGATTGCACCCCTGCTCTCATTTTGGTGAAAGACTGTTGTTTTATAATCCTTTTTTATTGCTTTCACTCTGGTCTTTCGGGAAAGCTTGAGTGACAAAGCAGGTCTTACAAAATAATCTGAAGATTTCAAGGTGATGACTTTTCTTAGATCTAATTTTGGAAGATATTTCACAGTCTTGGACTTACACCTAGCTATTAAGTGTATCACACTTGCTAATCGCAGCAGAAGAAAGCCTTGAATATCTGCCAGAGCACTGCACTGGAACAACTACAGACTTCCAGTAGAAATAAAGAAAAAAAAAAAAAAAAAATTCTGGAAAGCCCTTCATACGTCCCCTAAATGGTTCCTTTCCCAGTGTGTCACTAGCTCACTTATGAAAGTTTGTTTCTTTCCCAGCTTTTAAAAAAATCCGTCCATCACTACCACCCAAAGAGATGTGTAATGTTGTTACTCAGAACACAACACTTTTTTAAATCACTGCAACTATTTCTCTGAAGAAGTATCATGATTCTTTACAATCCCAACCATTTCCAGCATTTTTCAACAGTCCTGGCTCACTGGAGAGCTCCCAGATGACTGGAAGCTGGCCAAGGTGATGCCCATCCACAAGAAGGGGCGGAAGGAGAAACCAGGGAATGACAGGCCTGTCAGCCTGACCTCAGTGCCAGGCAAGACTATGGAACAGGTCAGCTTGAGTGCAATCACACAGCACCTACAGGATGGCCAAGGAATCCTGACCAACCTGATCTCTTTTAACGACCAGGTGACCTGCCTGGTGGATGTGGGGAAGGCTGTGGATGTTGTCTACCTGGACTTCAGTAGGGCCTTTGGCAACATCCCCCATAGCAAACTCTTGGCAAAGCTGTCAGCCTGTGGCTTCAACAGGAACATTCTGAGCAGGGTTAAAACTGGCTGGAGGGACAAGTCCAGAGAGTGGTGGTGAATAATGCCACTTCCTAGTTGGCAGCCAGTCACTAGTGATGTCCCCAGGGATCAGTATTGGGCCCCTGTTCAATATCTTTACTGATGATCTGGATGAGGGGATTGAGTTCATCATTAGTAAGTTTGCAGATGACACCAAGTTGGGGGCAGGTGTTCATCTGTTAGAGGGTAGGAGGGCTCTGCAGAGGGATCTTGACAGGCTGGACAGATGGGCAGAGTCCAATGGGTTGAGATTTAACACATCTAAGTGTCAGGTTCTACGCATTGTCCACAACAACCCCATGCAGCACTACAGGCTGGGGACAGAGTGGCTGAAGAGCAGCCAGGCAGAAAGGGACCTGGGGGTACTGGTTGGCAATAGGCTGAACATTAGCCAGCAGTGTGCCTAGGTGGCCAAGAAGGCCAATGGCATCCTGGCCTGCATCAGAAATAGTGTGGCCAGCAGGAGCAGGGAAGTCATTCTGCTCTGGACTCAGCACTGATGAGGCCACACCTTGAGTACTGTGTCCAGTTCTGGGCTCCTCAATTCAAGAAAGATGTTGCATTGCTTGAATGTGCCCAGAGAAGGGTAACAAAGCTGATGAGGGGTCTGGAGTACAGCCCTGTGAGGAGAGGCTGAGGGAGCTGGGAGTGTTTAGCCTGGAGAAGAGGAGTCTCAGGGGAGACCTTATTGCCCTCTACAACTACCTGAAGGGAGGTTGTAGCCAGGTGGGGTTGGTCTCTTCTCCCAGGCAACCAGCACCAGAACAAGAGGACACAGTCTCAAGCTGCACCAGGGGGGGTTCAGGCTGGATGTTAGGAAGAAGTTCTTCACAGAAAGAGAGATTGCCCATTGGAATGGGCTGCCCAGGGAGGTGGTGGAGTCAATGTCCCTGGAGGTGTTTAAGAAGAGACTGGACAAGCCACTTAGTGCCATGGTCTAGTTGATTAGTTAGGGTTGGGTGATCAGTTGGACTTGATGATCTTGGAGGTCTCTTCCAACCTAGTTGATTCTGTCTGTGATAAATGCAGTCCATCCAGTTTTCTTTCTTCATCCATTCTTGGTTTGCATGGGATTTTGCCAGAGCCTTCAGCCAGCTTCTTCGCTTGCTTTCCTTTACTGTAGAGGGCTTAGCCACAGACTGTTTTGCACACAGAAAAAATGCCTGTCTTCCTCCTCTACCTCACTATTTTCATTTTCATCCTTGCCGTGTGTTACAAGTTGAGGACTGTGTCCTAACCGTAGTGACGATTCCTCCAGAGTACCAGAGGGTACAAAGAACTGAACAGTCCATCCCCAGAGGGCGGAGACAGGAAATTATGTTATTCCATCCCATAATATTGCATCTTCATCATTTATGTAAACTGGCTGCATAGTCAGTTTTGGTCCTTTCTCCTCTCCCTCTCCCTTCCTGACACAGAGTTCTATCTCTTGTGATGCTGGGATGTGGGTCCTGGTGCTGGAAAGATGAATTTCTAGCTGCATCATTTTGGCCTGGGATGAGGTGGTAGGGAGGTGTGGAGGGGGTCTTTGAGGCCTGGGGTTTGGCCTGGTTTGGAGGAAGGTTGTGGAAAACTTTGGGCTTAACAAGGTGGATTATGGAATGGTGTATGGTGTATGCTTTTGTATTGGGATATATTGTTCTGAATAGTGCTTCCACTTAAATTTTGAATTCTTTCCAATCCTGTGCTGAGCACTTTCTTTTGCTTCCTTGGACAGGGGTAAAAAACATCTGTCTTGCTCCCTAAAAACCCAAGACACTGTCTGCCAGATTCAACTAATCAATTAATTCTTCAGGGAAAAAAAAAAAAAAGTCAGTGATGGTGAATTTATGTGGACGGGGCAGAATAATATCTTGCAATAATAAGTTTGTACATCTCCAATAAAATGTTTACAGCTTTTGAGAGGAATCACCTGCCTCAGCAACTTTTGCCAGAAATGTAGATATTAGTGAGTAGTTGTTAAAAGAGATAAATCTTTAGGCCTTTTTGTTAAGACAAAGTGCTAATATTAAATATTTCCTGTAAATTTTACTTATTACTCTGTTTTCAATAGTGCATACTATATCAGCTCTAGAGTTTGGCATTTATTATTACCTTTAACAAAAAAAACAGTGGTGAGCAATTTTAATCCATGCTGTACTGTGTTGGATGCAAAGTCTGTGCTGCTGGCTTTAAGTCATCTGAGTTAACCAAGTTCTTATCTGCTCTTGCCATTCAGACCCCACAGTTTACCACATGGTAGAACCTCAAGATCCTGTTTTTAGGTCATGTTTTGGCTCATGGGCTCCTATAGGCCTTCATGAAGTCATTCAGATTGCAGATGGACCGATTATATTTCAATGCACACAGTCAGCAAATACCTGCAAAGAGGCAAGTGCGGGCAACTCTTCTCTTACACTTTTGGCAGTGTGACAGGAGTCAAATGGCACTGAAAACCATTTGAAGAGCTGGTACATTGCAGCAGAAAGGGAAGTTTACAAGAGCTATTTGACACCCTCAGTAACCTGAAAATTGTTATGCATATTTTATTTCTCAGGGACAAAATCAGGTACTTGCTCTTAACGCAGGCTCTCCGCAGATTATGAAGGCTTTGTCATGCAAATGCAGCCATATCAATTCACACTAACACACACAAGCTATCTGCTTCCTGCTAGCTCCTACCTGTGTATTCTAATTATTATTTACCCAGGTAGCTCTTCCAATTACATTCTCACAGGAAACTTACAAAACACAATGCAATACTTGTTTGGTTGGGTTTTTCTTTCTTTCTTTCTTTCTTTCTTTC
>VXBD01015468.1:10766-25990 GCA_013399975.1 Indicator maculatus | reverse complement strand
CTTCTTTGTCTTTTTCTTTCCTTCATTATTTTGTTCCTTCTTCATTTCTTCTTTCATTTTTTAATTTTTAAAAAAGATTTTTTTAAAGAGGACTTAAACCAATGAAGAAGATGTAAAACTGAACCACTGGTTATTTCTACCCTGACTTTACAGGTGTTTCACTTTCCCCCTTCCCTAGTATTTAAAAGATTATATTTGGGCCTCTAAGTGGTACAGTTGAAGCAAGGACTAGTGCTGGAGGACTGACTTGATGTGTGTGTATGAATTGTTATGCATGCATCCTATACATAAAAATAGCAGATTCATAGACTAAGGTTATAACTAAAATCTGGCTACTATAGCAAGTAAAAAAAAAAAAAACTTCCATATGATGCTTTTTCATATATGAAGCCCTTCAGGAGCACTGTAACAAATGTTATGTTTGTATACTGAACAACAATATATTCTCATCTTCTTTTTATTCAATTATTTTCTTTTTAAGTTGGAATAAAACATATTTGGAATATTCCTTTTAACCAAAAGGTACAATATAGGTACAATATGTACAAAATAGGTATAACAGAACTGAAGAGGCACATACTAAAACGAAACACTTTGGGTGCACAATGCAAAATGTTTCGATTTTTTCTTAGAAGAACATGGATTCTTTTTTTCAGAAGCAGAAAATTTGTTATTGAAATGTTCAGAATACCCTAAAACTGAAGAAATCTGTTGTCTGTCTAGTTTTGTTCATGGGATAACTCAAAGAAGCCAGTGATACAGGTACCAACTTTGTGCTAGTTGCGTTATTAATCGTCTGATAAATCTTCTTTGAAACATATTAGGATGTAAATTATATACATTGGAAAAAGTCTATGCTAACAGACTTTTTCTTATGCTTAAAATGCAAATAAAATAATTATTTCTGAGACATTTTAAAAGAAGACTTACATTTCCAAAGCCACAACTAAATGCAGAGCCCCCCAGAACTAAGAGAGATAAACAGGGAGCAGAAAGATAAAAAGGGAGCAGAAAAGTTGGGAAGAATTAACAGAGAGACCTAAGGGGTTTCCAAAATGAAGAGCAGGGACTGCAGATGATGCTGCATTGATTCAAAGATTCCACATTTATTATTTATTCACATTTTAACATTTGGACATGGATTCCATGTCACATGTATGGTCTTTTGGAGTTAGAGAGAAGTTTATTTTAACACTGCTTCACTTCTGAAACCTCAGTCTACAACACACCTTAGCCCACAGAGCACTGGCAGGGTAATTTCATCTGAGCTCCTCAAGTGCCATGTCTAGTGAATGCCTCCACACAAAAGACCCAAGTGTATGCTAGCCATGATATCAGTTTGGGTTATTTCCCTCATAAATCACAGTTTTATTTACACATTTTTAAGACAGTACAAAACATCAATAAAAGACTCTCATATTTTTGCCCCCATCAGTTCCAGTGAACTGAGGCAAATTGTTGGCTTTTGTAGTAACTTTAGGTTGCTTTGCTATTATGCAAGAATGATGTAGACAAAATCATGATGCATTTCTTTTCAAACATTACTAGCACTTTGTCAAGTAGTTCTTCTACTAACTTTTTTTAATGCTATCTTCCTCAGTCAATAAATATTAATGTTGCTTTAAACCAAGATAAGAAAATCAATCCATGAGTTATTTTTATTCAAGCGTTGCCTCCCAGGATCTGTTCAAGAAGTTAAAAGCTTTTTGCTAGGACTTTAATTTCTGGTGTCATAGACTAGAGAGATTAATGATTAACCAAATTGTTCAAGGCAAAACTCTGCAAGTGATATTTATATAAGTCAAGAAACATTTGATAAACCATTTGACCACAAGCATGTTAAACAACAGGAAAAATCATGGAAGATTTACTTCCAAATTTTACTTACCTGGAAACTGAAGCTGGGTTTTGTTTGGTTGGTTGGTTTGTTTTGTTGTTGTTTATTTGTTTGCTTGGCTTTGTTTTGTTTTGTTGTGTGTGTATGTTGGGGTTTTCTTTATGAAAAACTTGTGGGTTATTTGTATTTTTGGGTTTTATGTTTCGTTTGTTTGTGTGGGTTTTGTTTGCTTTATTGTTGTTGTTTTTAACTGAAAACAGATTGGATGAGTCTTTCAGCAACTTCACCTAGTGGAATGCATCCATGCCCATGAGATGAGATTGGAACAAGACCATCTTTAGGATTCATTTCAAACCATTCTGTGACTCTGTCATTCTGTATTTCTGCACTACTGAATGTTATTGGTAATTAATTCAGCTAGTTTTGAGAATACTCTTACTCCATGCCACAAGGTTGTGAATTCTGTCCCTCAAGGATCTGCTGATGGATGTTCTGCTTGTGGTGTTGATGGTCATGCCATCCTGGCCTGAGGAGTTCCTTGGAGATCTGTTTGCCTAACAATTCTTGTCACCTTTGAGCTCTTCTACCTGGATTCTTACATCTCATAATCTTACAGGTGAAAAATCGTCCCTGAGAAGAAAGTAAAACCTGCAATAATCCTGAAATTCTGGAAAAATTTAGAATTGAGAATATTTTTTTTTAGATGTCACATTTACATGCAGCACTGCAACAAAGACAAATTAGCAGGTAATTGCTTATTCCCCTTTTTGGGGAGTATATTTCCTTATGGGAATGTGGTTATTACTAGATGGCTATAGATAAGGGAATTCTTTGCCATCTGAGTTACACAGATCCATTTTCTTCCTGTGAAAGTATACTTCAGCTTGTGGAATATAGCAACAAGAAAATGAAATTCCTTCTGTATGGTGCTGAGATCAAAGACTTCAATGTGTTTGGAGTGTAGGAATTTATATCCTTTTCCTGAGTATGTCAGTACTGATGAACTGGAACTGGTCTTGGTGGTATGACTGTATTAATCAGCCCTGTGATACTTGTTTAATCAAGAACTTCATGTAGCTCTCCTACCTTTCTACATCTTGAATCAATCAAATGCTGACTGGCTTTTACATTAAACAAATTAGATTTGAGATTCATACAGCCTTTGCTGGATTATTCTGCCATGGAATAAAATTTTGTCATTTACTGAACTTGATTGAAAACAAATAGTTGTATAACCCTCCTAGCTAAAAATTACATGGTGTATAAACTGATTTCAGGTTAACATTTCATGCATTAAAACAGCACTTACATAGAGTCATATGGAAACCTTTCAGTAGTTTAGAGGAGGGTTTTATACTATTATTGGAAGGAATGCTTTAAAATCTGCTCTGTACATTTTATTCACTGCTAAATGGCAGTCGATACAGACACGTGAGGATCTCAGCCTTTGGTTTTTCCACTTAATTTCACTGTAGCAATTCTTTCTTACTTCTTGCCTACACAGAAAAACATAAATAGTTTGGAAAAAGGGACTAAGGGAAGTGTTTTTATCTGAATTTATTAAGGCTGTTTTCTAAAATACATCATGAAATCCTTTAAAATATGTTCTCACTGTATTGATAATTAAAGCTGTGATTGTTTGCTTGCAGGTTTTTTTTTTTAATACCATTGCTATTGTATAATAACTAGAGAGAAATTAATGAGAAATATAGTATATATCTTTGATTAAATCTTTTGGTGGCTTGTAAACACTTTTCTGAGGAAAAAAGTTCTCAGAATGTGGACTCAATTAACTGTGTTGTTTTGGTGCGTAAGGAGATTTTAGATTAAGGAGGAGCAGCTAAGAGAGATCTAGAAAGGAAATTGGAGTTGTTTATATTGTTGATTGTAAATGGTTCTGAAAAAACACACTAGCAGGAGTAATGGGACTAACATGCAAATATAGTCCATCTAAACTTCACTGAGGATTAGTGGAAATATATTATTATCCCACCTGATGTTATTAGTCCACTGTGTCACTTAACATTCTCACAGGTAGGCTTAGGAAGTGTGGGTTAGATGAGTGGACAGTGAGGTCAGAACTGGCTGAATGACTGCACAGAGGATTGTGATCAATAGTGCAGAGTCTAGCTGAAGGCCTGTGGCTAGTGGTGTTCCCCAGGGGTCAGGACTGGGCTCAGACTTGTTTGACATCTTCACCAACGGCCTGGATGAAGGAACACAGTGTATTCTCAGCAGATTTGCTGATGATACAGAACTGGGAGGAGTGGCTGACCCCCTGTGAGACTGTGCTGACATTTAGTGAGAACTATACAGGATAGAGAGTGGAGTAGAGAGGAACCTCGTGAAGTTCAGCAAAGGCAAGTGTAGAGTCTTGCACCTGGGGTAGAGTAATCCCTGCACCAGTAAAGGTTAGGGGTTGACCTGATAGAAATCAGCTCTGCAGAGAAAAACCCTGGACTGGGAGACAACAAATTCCCCATGAACCAGCAATATACCCTTGTGTAAAAGAAGGCCAACAGTATTCTGGTGATGGCCAACAGATCAAAGCAGGTTCTCCTTCCTTTCTGTTATGCCCCGAGGCTACATTTGGAATAGTGTGTCCAGTTCTGAGCTCCCCAGTTCAAGAGGGACAGGGAACTGCCAGAGAGAGTCCAACAGAGAGTCATGGAGACTGAAGAGAGGCTGAGGGACCTGGGGCTGTTTAGCCTGGAAAAGAGAAACTGAGAGAGGATCTTACAAATGCTAATCAATATCTAAAGTGTGGAAGTTTCATAAAGGTGGAGCTGATCCTTTTCACTGGTAGTGAGTGATAGCGCAAGAGGAAATAGGTATAAACCAGAAGACAGGAGGTTTCAGTTGAACTTGGGGAGAAACATCTTTACTCTGAAGGGTGCCAGAGCACTAGAACAAGATGCCTAGAGATGTTGTGGAGTCTCCTCTGTAGGTTTTCAAAATCCACCTGGGTGAGTTCTTGTGCAACCTGATCTAAGCATTTCTGCTTTAGCAGGAAGTTTGAACTACATGATCTCAGAGGTCCTTTCAACCCTTAATATTCTGTGATTCTATGATTCCATCAAAGGTCTCCCATGGTTCAAGAATGATGCAAAAAATCCCGTTCTTTAAGGTGGATTTAACCCAAAATAATCTGTTGAGCCCTCATGAAACCAGAGGGATTACTGTATGCATAAGGACATTATCAATTTGTTGGATTTAGGAAAAAAAAAAACAACACAACAAACACTATTTATGCTGCTTTTTAACTTAAAAATTAATTAACTTTAAAAAAGTCCGTGGCTTTGAGTCAACATATGAACTATCTGCTCAATCCCTACATATCTGTGATAGAGACCATGTGTATTTGCAATTACAGAGGAGAAGCAGAGGTAAGGGTGGGAAGTTTTGTTGGTGTTCTTTACTGTAGAAACAAGCTGAATCAGAATGACTCAGTTTCTTGTTAATGTTTTTTTCCATTTGTCTAAAACAGATGTAAGTATTGAAAAATATCCATTAGTAGGCCAACACCAATTTACAAGATTAGCTATGTTCTGTTCCCTCTCCAGCCCTTGTTTTAGCAAAGGGCATCTTTTAGATTACTTCCCTGGCCATTATTCATGTAAAAACAATTCTACTGCTTTTCTGAGAACCTGTTGGTGGCATATTTTTTAGTAGAAGCCCATTAGCAAAGAGGTTGGAACAGATTTTTCCTACTTGAAACAGCCTGGAAACCAATGTCTAACCCTGAAGAGCACATGAGTGTTCCTCTTGGAATAGTTTTATAATCTAAGTCCTCCATCTGGGTTTATTACCTTATTTGAAACAAACTTCCACCTATTAGTAGAATTAGTGAAATAATGACTTCCAAAACACCTTGTGAGCTGTTTTGTTTTGTTTTGTTTTTAATCTTTCTCCTCTGCTTTTCACTGCACCTGAAGGACTGAATAGGTGCTAATGGAATTCCTTTTCTGCCTGCATCATCTTCATAGACACTCAACATCTTTACAACTTGACCTTGAATTTTTTGTAACATTGTTGATTTATATAGACATGCAACACAGAGTGATACAACATGACAAAAAAGATGTTCCTAGCCAAATCTCAGTCCAAAATCTAATTAGAACTTATGTCTTGAGATTTTACCTGGAAGCATTCTCTTTTTTTGCCCCTTGTAGGGCAAATCTCTCCCAGCTCCTGAGGAGGAAACATTTTGCAGTACTTTAAGAGAGATATTTGCTTCAACTTTAACACTAGGGTATAAAGAGATGCATTTAAGATATATGTCCCAAACTTAACACAAAACGATGTTTAAATATATTGGGGGAAAAATACAAAATTGATAACTTCTAGAAAAATGAACCTGATAACTTCCATGCTGTCTCTTTTACTGTACCTCTCACATATTAAGTTCTCTATGGGCTATATCGTGTCTCTCACGGAAAGGATCTTGTGTTCCTATCAGTCAGTGGTAAGGAGAATGACCCTGGTGAGGTATACTTCTGTGCAATTTTGATGGCAGAAATCTCAACCACTTGTTTGTACATAAACAGAACCACAGAATCACTGCATATATATTATGTTTGGAAGAGACTTCAAAGATTATCTAATCCAACCCTCAACCCAGCACTGAAGGGTCAACACTAAACCATGTCCCTAAGCGTGAGGTTAAAATAGTCAGTGTCATTTCTATATTCTTCTCTCTTCTTGAAAGCCACAGGTCAGCCAGGTACTTGCTCTGATTTTAAATGTATCAGAGATTAAATGGAGGTGCTAACTCTTGCTTCTGAATCAATTATGACATTTTGGGAATGATTGTTCTCATGAGCATCCTCTACATTGTTGAATGTTCTTATTTTATTACAACACTTCAAATGTGTCCTTAAATCTCAGCAGGTCTCAGCTGTTCTTATTTAGATATGTGCACACTCTTTAAAGTTTGCCTGAACTGAGCCATTATTTCTAAATTTTCTTATTTCTTAAAATGGATATTAGTGTATCTGATATGCTATAGAGTGATTGATTTTTAACATTTTTATTCCTAGTCTTCATTTAATAAATTGGGTTAAGGATGATTAATTTCAAGTCATAATCTTTCATTTTCAATTCAACCTATAGTTTTAGTTCACTTTATAATTTCTTTTTCACTTGGAATTCAACCTGAACTATATTCTGAAAAATTAACAGTAAATTAAGATTATTTCTTAACTCCTGCAGAGCAGTAATTGCATTCTTGTTTCTTTCCTTTGCAAGAAACCCAAGAAAGTATAGAAGTTAAAATATAATATTTAAAGTATATGGCAAAGTCAATCTGAAAAGAAAAAAATCTTCAAGATTTTTCTTTTACGCTGCTTGCATCTCGTGAAAGTCTTGTGTTTGTTTTCTGAATTAATTTTTGGGAGAAGTCATCTTCACTAACCTCACTAATGTCATCATATTTTATTTTTTTTATAAATGACCTTTTGCTTGCTCTTCTGATTTAGCATACATGCAAGTTTCAAGTTCAGAACCAGAAAAAGAGAGAAAAACATCCCTCTGAATGTTGTGTTCTATGATCTGGATTGATTTTTTTTTTTCCTTTAATGTTGTTTTGACAAGTGAATATTGCAGTGTAAATCACTGTCCATCAAATTAAGTTGTATGTATTCATAAATAAGTTGCAAGGTCAGTCCATGTACTTGGCCTTGGAGCAGATTGGATCACTTCCTAGATCTCTAGTTTGACATGTATTTGGAATGACAAGGAGAAGTGGAAGGATGGGTGTTTCATATCTTTGTGCCTCTTTAAGGAACTGCTAAGATGAGAGCCAGGAACAGGCATATGCCTTTCTTTTCCAAAATTAGTTTACCAATTTTTATATTAGGTGCAGAAGAAGGGATGATTGGCCAGTGGTTGTTCTCTGCCAAACTAATTAGCCTGGGATGGTAAGCTACTAATTTTGAAATGAGCACTCCTTAGGATAGGACATTTTATAAATTTTGGGGGTTTGGCCAAGAGAATTCCATTTGGACTTTAGATGGAATATTAAAATATTGAATCTTTTTAATGAGCCCTCTTAAAAGCATATATAATATTTGAATACCAAGGAATTTAAGAGTAACTTAGACTCAGTAGCACTTTAATTATTGCTGTGAGGGCTATTCTTGGCCAGTCTAAATACTACCTTACATTTATATTTACTCAGCTATAGGAGAAAATGTTCAAAACAAGTCTTTGCTAATGGTGCTGTCTCCTTTTTAGGGTTTCATTTTTATTTGGTCTAGGAGAACAAAATTACTGACATGTCTAAGGTAATGCCTTAGAAAATGTGGCAAAATACCTTAACGGGTAGTGTACATTTGGCTAAGTATCCCCCAGGGGTCCTGGTGCTAACACCATTGTTTGAATGAAAATTCATTTACATCATTTAAATATTAGCAGTGCCATTAAGGCTCCAATCATGCAACACACACACTTAAAATTCTCAATGGGTAAGCCACTCAACTTTGTCACCTCATTCTCCTCCCAATATAAAATGTTTCAACCTAATTGATTACATCATTGCCTCACTGACAAAAAGTGGTGTTCTGTGTCAAAGTTCTATGTCAAAGCCTTTTCTTGCTTCCCTGGTTTTAGCTGAGAACCTTCTTGCAAGGCTCAAGTTCCTTTATATTTACAGTGTCTCCTTCACCAGAGACTGTGAAGTGACCAGAGGTCCCTTCAGCTGTCCTGATAGGAATATGAAACATTCTGAGCACATTTTCATACTGCCTTAAATACTGTGCAGTCATTGACATTTGTGTAAATGAGGATGAAGTGTTCCCAGATTGGAAAGTCAGTTCCACATTAATTTTTCCATAGATATAGAAAGCTGTCCAGTGGGCAAGACTTTGGCTATTAAAAGCTGGCTTATATTTGCTTTCAAGGCTGTGTTAAACTCCACTGTTTACTGTAAAAAGGATCTTAATGCTGATGTGGAATTGCTTACATTACTAACGTATGACTGTCTTGGTCCAGAGGTGGAAAGAGAGACTCAGTCCTTTTTGAACATTCCCATGTTACAAAATCAGAGGCACAAATGAGGCCAAAATATCAAAAGTGAGGTTATTTATTAACAGAAGGAGGGAGAGAGAAGGGAAATACGGGGAGAGAGAGAGAAAAGGAAAAGAATTATATTACCACCCTCCCCTGCTAGCCCCCAGACGATTTGGGTCTGTGGAAGGCTGCTGCTGCATCCTTGTTGGCTTGTGCTGTCCGCCCTTGAGGAGAGGAGGGAGAAATCCCAAAGTCCAAATCCTTCTCTGAGCAGCCTTCAACATCTGGTGTCTTCTGTAGGATGTCTTTTCTCCAGAGTTCTTCTTTTCTTCCTACAGCAGGCAAAATTTAGGGCATGGCTTTGCTGGTGGTGGTGAGGAGAGGGTTCCTGGACTGCTTCCGTCATGGTGATGGTTTTTCTTCTGTGTCTTTGTTTTTCTCCCCCTTCAGGTCTTTTATACAGTTTTTTTAGTCACAGCTTTTTTTAGGTGTATGTCCAGGTATTGTCCCCAGGGAATCTTCCTGTGTATTCCTTGTGTGCTTACAGGGGTCTGGTGCAGGGAAGGGGGCCTCTGCCTCCTCCTTGGCCTTTTACCTGTCCAAACACACAATACACATCAGGGGCTTAGCATGCCAGGTGGTGAATCCATTGTACCCTTTTCATCATCCTCCATTTCTGGGAAAGCTGATGGGTAGAGATGATCTTGTCTGTGCACATTCCAGAGAGTGTCTATACCACTGGCATCTGCCCATTACACACTTCTGTTGCATCTTTCCACCATCCCCCAGTCATCCCTGCAGTCTGGTGAGCAATCTTACCCTTTGCTGGGGCATATCTCAGTTCATGGTACAACCACAAGGTGATTTGCATCTAGATAGGATTCCTACAATGATCTTACATTTTAGAGATTCAGATAATTGTTTGGAGAAGCCTGCTTGTCCATGCCAGGCAAAAACTCACCTTGACAATAACAGGGGTACCCTCTCTGCCTGTCCATTCATTTGATGTCACAGATCAGGCTGGTGCCTACTAACACAACATTGTCTACTGCTGTTAATTAATGATTATGACATTAAGTTACTGCATAGCCACTTAACCCACCCCAGTTTAGAGGAAAATATTGCAGACAGCAGGAACCTGCAACACAATAAGCAGGTATAGAATCATAGAATCACTTCATTTTGAAAAGGCCTTTAAGGTCATCAAGTCCAACTGTCAACCCAACGCCACCATGGCCATTATGTTGGTGTTTAGTTCATAGAGGCTACATATATGATGACACACATCCTCTGTAAGGCCATGGCTGTGCCTGTGAGAAAAGTTGCTCTCCAGAGATTGTTTCTGATTTCCTTCCCTTGGCTTGTTCCCACTGGGAGCCTTTATTGAGGTTGTCCTTTGAGAAGTGCCACCTCCATTGTTGGTGTAGGCAGTCACTCATCTCTACCCATCAACATATATGGGCAAAGGTTTTGTTTTGTTGTGCCCAGGTTTTCAGTCTGACCCAGGTGAGTTAGGTCACTCAGAATTTAAGAAGCCAGGGAAAGCTCATCTGAGTGGAAGAAGCAGGGAGCTGTCAGGTAGATGGCTTGTTCCACAGTTACCAACAATAACTTTCTTATTCTAGCACAGCAGGAACCAGACATGAAGGTACATCTGTTGCTTAACAAAAATGAAATATTAGACAAGAATAACATTTTCCAGGGTTGTTGTATCTGAAGATATTTGAACCTGAGTGAATCAGAGCATGAAGATCATTGCTTTAATAGAATAACCATCTGCGATTTGTGCTTTGTCTTTGTGAAACACAGTTGCATTATCTGAAGCACTTGAGTAATACCCCTGAAATCAATAGGTCTGCTCACATTTTAAATAAATATTTTAAGCTTCCATTTAGTGTAGTTTTTCAAAGAACAAAATAAACAGAAAAGCATAATCAGAGATTTAAGGCATGCATTAGTTTGTATAATCCTAAATCTCATACAGCTATGCTCAAAAGATTTAATTAGATCCTACAGCAAAAGCAATATTTAGAAGAGAAAAAACAGCAACTAACAAGTAAATATTATTGCTAAAATACTGCAGAGGATTACTTCTATAGCTGCAAGTCTCTAAATTATGGAAAAGGAAAAAATATCTTTATTAATAGACTTTAACTATGAGAACTGAAATTGGACAATTATTCAAGTCCCAAATATCTTTACTTTCTCTAAGAATTTTGTGTACTCTGTTGCCTCTCTTTTGGTCACTGTGCACATCTGAGGGTAGAGAAGCATTAAAAGAAATCTTTATAAAACTAAGTCCCCACCATCACTGTTTGCTTTTAACTTTTCTTTTTCAAAAATGCAGCTATTAAATGCCTATTGAGAGTGATGCTGAAATTTGGGTTGGGGTTTTGTTGTGGTTTGCTTTGTTTTGTTTTAATGCCATTGGTAGCTGCAGAGCAAGTGGCCTTTTTTTTCTCTCAATAGAGTGAAGTTACAATGCACTAAAAGTAACTGTGTTTGAGGTTAGAAATTCAATCATGCTTGACCAATCTGATAGCCTTCTATGATGCTGTGAGCAGCTGAGTAGATGAGGGGAGAGCAGTGGATATTCTCTACCTCATTTCCAGCAAGGTGTTGGACATAACATCCTGTAGGTAAGCTTAAGAAGTGTGGGTTAGATGAATGGACAGTGAGATGGACTAGCAACTGGCAAAACAACAGAGCTGAGAGGATTGTGATCAATGGTGCAGGGTCTAGTTGGAGGCCTGTGGCCAGTGCTGTTCCCCAGGGGTCAGGACTGGGCCCAGTCTTGTTCAATATCTTCATCAATGGCCTGGATAAAAGAACAGAGTGTACTCTCAGCAGATTTGCTGGTGATGCAGAACTGGGAGGAGTGGCTCTGCTGCCATACAGCGAGACCTGGACAGGATAGAGAGTTGAACAAAGCGGAATCTCATTGGTTTCAACAAGACAAATGTAGAGTCCTGCACCTGGAGAGGAATAACCAGTACAGGTTACAGGCTGAGGAGCTAGGAAGCACCTGCAGAGAATGAGTTTGCTGATGATACCAAACTGGGAGGCTTGGCTGTGTGGTGGGTTGAAAATTCCCCTTCAACATTAACTTTACCAGACTAGCTCAGTTTGGAAGCAAATGGAGATGTATTTACAAGCCAGACTACAATCTACAATGGAATGCAATGAATATATACAAATACAAATATTTACAATATTTACAGGTATTTACAATTAATAGAACAGCACAAGGACTCCCCCTCGTCAAAGACCAGGGGAAGCTGCCTCCCCCTTCCCTGACCCCCCTGTACAAAGTGAAGAGAAAAACAAGCAGAGATATGTTAGACTTACCTAAAAATAAAAGTGATGCAGCCCAAGGTCAATAAGCCAGTTATTATCTCCCCAGCGAAGAAGCAAGAAAAGAAGAGCAGAACAGAACTGAACTAGAGATTGTTTTGGAAATCAAATCTTCTGGGAGATATCCCTCCAATGGAATTGTTTAGAATTATCATTATTTTCCTTTTTTACACAGAAGAGTGATTTATTTACATTTTTACTACTTTCTGCTCTAAATGTGTGAAAAATTTTAAAGGCATAGTCTAAAACTACCTGCTGTGCAGCCATTCAGTGAGACCTGGACAGACTGAGAGCTGGGCACAGAGGAACCAAATGAGGTTCAACAAGGACAAGTGCAGAGTCCTGCATCTGGGGAGGAATAATAAACTGCACCAGTACAGGTTGCGAGGTGATCAGCTGGTGAGCAGCCCCATGGAGAGGAACCTGGGAGTCCTGGTGGGTGACAAGTTATCCATGGGCATCAACGAGCCCTTGTGGGCAACAGGGNTCTGCTCACTTGTGCCCTGTGATAGGACAAGGAGCAATGGATGTAAACTACAGCACAGGAAGTTCCACCTCAACATGAGGATGAACTTTACTGTAAGGGTCACAGAGCACTGGAACAGACTCTCCAGAGAGGTTGTGGAGTTCTCTTCTCTGAAGATTTTCAAGACCCATCTGAATGCATTCCTGTATGACCTGTGCTAGATTCTATGGTCCTGCTCTGGCAGGGGGGTTGAAGATATGCAGAGGTCCTTTCATCCTGTGATCAACCCCTAACATCCTGTGATCCTGTGCCCAAGAAGTGGTATACAACGAGATCCCCATGAGCCAGCAATGTGCCTTTGCATCCAAGAAGACCAACAGTATTCTGGGGTGCAGTAAGAAGGGTGTGGCCAGCAGGTCAAAGGATGTTCTCATTGCCTTCTACTATGCCTCAGTGAGGCCACGTCTGGAGTACTGTGTCCAGTTCTGGTTTACCCAGTTCAGGAGTGACAGGGAACTACTACAGAGTCCAATGGAGAGTCATGAAGATCCTGGGGGGACTGAAGGAACTGTCTTGTAAAGAGAGGCTGAGAGACCTGGGGCTGTTTAGTCTGGAGAAGATTGGGAAAGGATCTTATCAATGATAATCAGTAGTGGCAGGGCAGAAGATAAGAGCATGGCGCCTGACCAGGCTGCCTGGTTCTGGCCAGCCTGACCTGGCTCTGGCCAGCCTGATGTAGTGTGAGGTGTCCCTGCCCATGGCAGGGGGATTGGAACTGGATGATCCTTGTGGTCCCTTCCAACCCTGACTGATTCTATGATTCTATGACTGTTTTCAGTGTTCCCAGTGATAGGACAAGGGCAAGGGATGAAAACTAAAACACTGGAGGTTACTCTTAAGCATAAGAAAATCTTTACTTTGAAGGTGCCAGAGCACTGGACCAGGATGCCCAGAGAGGTTGTGAAGTCTCCTTCTCAGGAAATTTTCAAAACCTACCTGTGTTCTTATGCAACCAGATCTAGGTGAACCTATGCTAGAAGAGAAGTTGGACTAGATGACCTCCAGAGGTCCCTTCCAACCCCCACCGTTCTGTGATTCTGTTGTTAATTTTCCTTACATTTGTATATACCTATATGTAGAAGCCTTGTCTCTATGTAGTCAACCAAACAGAACAAAGCTGCTAATTTTTCAAACCAGTTCTGGAGAATAAATCAGTGTTCATCTTACTATGTTATTGTTATGAGGAACAAAAGCTCTCTGTGAGATGCTGAGACCTTTGCCATAGTGAAAAGTTTGCATAAATATGGAAAACCTTAAACTCCAACAGGTGTGATATGCACCTGTGTCTCTCTCAGCAAGAAAAAAAGCAAAAATTTCATGGACAGTGTTTAACTCCTGTTTCTCATGATTTTGGTGATTACAGATGCTCCCTAGTTAAGTTGAAATGCCAAATAAACTTCTTACATCATTTATCAAGTAACTATGTCCTGACCTTGTAAGGGAGCTTCCAGTGATCTGCAGTCTAATGTGCCTTTCTGTTACCTCACCTTTTTGCTTCAGTAGCTGCCCTGCTCAAAAGACTGATAGTGCATGTCTGAACCTGCTAAGCAAAAGCAAAAAAAGAGTGACCTCACCTTTCTGCTTTAGTCTGCTGTTTAAGGACAGCTCAGCACTCAAAGCATCATTAATGATTTTGGTAGTGCAAAAATCATTATCGTAAAACCAAGCATGTATCTAGGGTCTTCATGAACTGTGGTGCAAATTAATAGAGGAAAAGGATCTGGATTTAATAGAGTCTTTCCTTATCCTGTCTGTTAGAGGGAAAAAAGAAACACAACACAAGCTATTAACAAGGACACTGTAACAGTTTGATTACCCATCTGCATGTCCATAGGTCTCTGTCTTAGTAGTGCTATTGTGTATCCCTTGTTTTGACAATGCTGGTGTTTGCTGGAGTCATTCATTTCAAGTCTGTGCTTGGATAAACATCTGCTATCTTTTCCTCATTGAGATATACATTTAAAATGGAATTTATAGGTCCTGAGATGGGCTTCATTGCAGATGAAAAGTGACATGTGTAACAACAGCAAATCTTTTTCTTGTCTTTCTTGAAGAAGGCAAGCTTTACCTGGGGACTGCAAATGCCACCTTTGCTGTTAAGCTACATAAAGGTTCATACTTCACTCCTTCGAGTCTTCTGTGATGCATTTCAAAAGAATTAATGCCCATATTCCAATTTCAAGTGCAGCATTCTTAAAATATTTTCCCATTTTTTCCTCTCCTTTTTTTTTTTTTTAACCCAGAGAAAGCTCACTCACTGCAGAACAACTAAAACAACTGCAAGACTTAGTTAAAGTGGTGCATTTATTTTTACAGGAAAACAAGAAATAAAAAAAAACATAGTCTTACTGTAATTTAAAATGTGCAGAATATAAAGCAGCTAATTTCTTTAGAAAGATAACAGCTTTCCCATGCAAACACACATATTGGTGTTTTTACTGCACCTACTTTGGTGTCTTTCTTTTTTGTTTGGGTATTTTTTTGGGGTTGTTTTGTTTT
>VXBD01015467.1:33274-54045 GCA_013399975.1 Indicator maculatus | reverse complement strand
AAAGAAAAGAAAAGAAAAGAAAAGAAAAGAAAAGAAAAGAAAAGAAAAGAAAAGAGAAAAGGAAAGAAAAGAAAAGAACACCAAAAGGAAAAAAAAAGCCCTGGCCATGTCCCTCCCCCTTTCATTCTCTGTTTTATTTTAACTTCAAATGATTCAGGCTGTTTCATGAGGGTTCAAACTTGCTGTGACCAAGCAAAATTCCCCTTATGACTACAGAGGAAACTCCTGTCATAAATCAGTCACATCCACTACAATTCCACCTCCCACTGTGTTTCTACCTCTATGCACACTCACTCACACACACACACACACACACACGACTTCCACGCTCTGGGGGCTGCCTAAGAGAAAGAGACAGCAGAGATGTGTGCCTGTGTTTTGGTGAGAGCTCAGCGAGCTGCTGCTGGTGATCTTTCCCCTGGTGATGCCTCTGTGGCAGCTTCTGGAGTAAGCACCATGCCCCCCTGCACAGGGACAAGCTGTTTGCCCCCTTGCCTGCTGCCATGTGCACAGAGGAGACTGAGAACACCAGATGTACAGTAGTCTCATGGCTGGAATTAGAGTATATATTCTGGAAATACACTGTGCTCTTCCTCTGCCAAAAGAGGAGTGGGGGAGGGAGAGGAGGGAAGGGAGGGGAGGGTGAGACTGAGCAGCACCAAATACTTAGCAACAGGCAGCACAAAAATGGCACTTATCAACAAAAGGTAATAATCTTCCTCTTTCAAACTTTGCTGAGTTGGGACTATTCAGTCTGGAGAAGAGAAGGCTCCCAGAAGACTTTCTTGTGGCCTTCCAGTATCTGAAGGGGGCTACAAGAAAGCTGGGGAGGGACTTTTGAGGGTGTCAGGGAGTGATAGGACTGGGGGGAATGGAACAAAACTAGAAGTGGGGAGATTGAGATTGGATGTTAGGAAGAAGTTTGTTCCCATGAGAGTGATGAGACACTGGAACAGGTTGCCCAGGGAGGTGGTAGAAGCCTCATCCCTGGAGGTTTTGAATCACAGAATTAACCAGGTTGGAAAAGACCTTTGAGATCATCAAGTCCAACCTGTCACCCAACACCATCTAACCAACTAAACCATGGAACTAAGTGTCTCATAGGAACATCCAGCACTGAGGCCAGGCTGGAGGTGGCTGTAAGCAACCTGATGTAGTGTGAGGTGTCCCTGCCCATGGCAGGGCGGAGTGGCACTGGATCATCCTTGAGGTCCTTTCCAACCCTAAGAAGTCTATGATTTCATAAGGCATATACAGACACAGAAAGAGCATTCAGTAACACCTACAGCACACCAGGGCAACCAGGTTCAGTTTGGGCCAGGAGAGGAACAGACACCTTCACCTGTGGAAGGAAGAGTGCCTCCCCTTAGGAGGTGCCCACATCATTCTGGTGTTTCCCATCATGCAGAAGCAGCTCAGGCTAGCAGAGGTCAGTGTAGAGGTGCCACACTGCTGGAGGTATCAGTGGCCCTTGGCAGCCAGCACTGGGTCCCTTTTCAGGCTGTCTGTGGCTTCTCCTCACTTCAGGAAGAAAACAAAAGGGACTCCTGCAGAACCTCCCACTACGCAGGATGTTGCCACAGAGAAATCAGACATGTGTGACAACACCACTGTGTAGGTAAATGTAACAGCTAGGGCTCTTTCTCTGCTGGGAATGTGGTTTGAAAATGTTGAAATTGCACCACTTCCACAAATCCAACATGAGGTCACTTTATAAACATCCTTTTATTTCATCTCACAGACCCTTGGGAGAGAGGGGTTAAAACCCCACTTTGTGACCAGAAAAAAAATAGAGGCCAAAGTCATAAACTACTTGCTTAGGTCACCAAGGATATCTGTGGCAGAGCCAGGGCAGGAAAATTACCAATCCAGAGTCTTACCTGGAGAATCAGCATCCACTTTCAGAGCATCACAGAATTGTCAGGGTTGGACGGGACCTCAAGGATCAGCCAGTTCCAACCCCCCTGCCATGGGTAGGGACACCTCACACTACAGCAGGTTGCCCAGAGTCACATCCAGTCTGGCTTTAAAAACCTCCAGGGATGAGGCTTCCACCACCTCCCTCAGCAACCTCTTCCAGTGTCTCACCACCCTCATGGGGAAGAATTTCTCACTAACATCCAATCTGAATCTCCCCATTTCTAGTTTTGCTCCATTCCTCCCAGTCCTATCACTCCCTGACACCCTAAAAAGTCCCTCCCCAGCTTTCCTGTAGCCTCCTTCAGATAGGAAGGCCACAAGAAGGTCTCCTGGGAGCCTTCTCTTCTCCAGACTGAACAGCCCCAACTCTCTCAGTCTGTCTCCATAGCAGAGGAGCTCCAACCCTCTGATCACCCTCTTGGACCTTCTCTGGACATGCTCCACACAGCAAATGTTCACTGCCCAGCACATGTTCACATGCTAAGGATTCCTCTGCTGTCTGAGTACCTCTGTCACAAATCTTATCCCTCTTCATTAAAAGAGGCAGAAAATAGGTCTACCTATTTCTTCCCATTTTCCTGCAGGTGGATCACCAGCTGGTTTGTCATCCTTTTCTGGCAGCTTTATATACCTCCACAGAATTAACTTGTGGAGGTGGATTCAGCTCTCCCATAGCCAAAGGATGCTGCTTTTAGAAGGGGCCCTAAATTTCCCTGCTGCACCCAGAACTCTGCTTCAGTGCCCTGTGTTTTCACTCTCCAATACCCTTTTCCTGAGTGACATGAAAGACTCCATTAAAATGCTTTTTAAAGCCAGCTGCAGCTCAGAAAGTGTTTCTTCTTCAACCATATATAATGAAGGCTTAATGTGGGGTCTCTAAATGATTTTTATGGACACTTTTTTAGACCACTATAAAATCATGATGGTAAAAGACACCTACCACACCCACAGCATCATGCCCTCCCTACTGCCGCCATTGCAACTTCAGTCATTCTTCTACAGTAGTGTCCCAGCTCTATTTTCTGGGCTATTGCTATAAGCAGAACTATTTTCTGCATTCCAATGAAACTGATGTCCTGGAACGCACAGAATTCAATACCTACTAATATTAGTTTAGTTTGGTTTCACATTACAAATAAAAATACTTACCAAGCATTTCCCTTTTCACTTGTCACACCCACACATCATTTCTTGACCCAGTCCTAATTTTGACCACCATTTGAACTATGCTCTCAATAAGACCAGCTGCTTTGCAAGTATCTAGTACTCAAAGCATGGACTTCCCTCACTTATCCCCTTCACAAGTTTCTTTTTTCATTAATTTAATAGTGACAAGCACAAAGAATGTAAGCAGTGTTTTGTAAACCAAAGGTGATAATCCACTTCATACCAAAACTTTACTGATGCTCAGTGTTTTGATAGTCATACAATAGTAGAGGGAAAAAAAAAAAAAACCAACCAAATACAAAAATACTGGGAGGAAGGAGTGGCACAAGAGGAGGTTTTTCAGTTCAGAAGTATTCCAAGAAAAATACAGTGGGACTCTGTTGTTAACACAGACAATATAGCAAACCAACACCCAGTTGGCAGTGGAATATCACATTTAATTCAAATCTCTTTCTGTAGGGATTACAGCTTGCATCTCTTTCTCCTTTTTCCCCTAGGATGCCCCTTCTCATTCATCTCATTCTTCCACAGACCCAACTGCTCAGGTGTCAAAATGAAAAGCATGTAGACAGACCTATGAAATCATAGTAATGTGTGTGTGTAGTTATGCTCTCTTTAGATTAAATTCTCTGATGCAAATATAAGGAGAAACAGAGCCTCCCCTCTCCACACTTTTGCTGTGTCACTGCAACTAGGCACCTCTCTCACATTTTATCTTTAACTCCTTGGGATGGCACAAAGCTCCTGTGCACGTCATCACCAACAACGCTCAGTTTGCAAAGGATAAAAAAATCATGCAGAACAAAAGGCAAAAAAAAAAAAAAATCAGTAACTCCATGCAACAGTCTGCTTTTTATAGGTGCCCTCCTTCCTCTAGGTGCTGAGCACCTCTGAGGAGGAGCTGCGTGCAACGCTCCCCCCTCCTATTCAGACCTGGCAACAGTTCCGTCCTGCACTAACTGTGCAGTGATGTTTCCCCCAAATCCTCTTATCTGAGAATTTTTCTGTGATGAGTCTGTTTCAGAGAAGCACACAGGCATGAGCGCTGGTCGTTGCAACACTTCCTCCCCGCTCCTCTGGGCGCCCCAGTAACCCTCTGCCTTACAGCTGCGCCCGGGGCCAGCCTGCAGGCTTACTCATTTCCTCCCCAAGCTTCCTCCCCTGCCACCCCGCTCCACAGCCGTGGCTGACCAGGCAGCAGTTGACCTCAGCGCCAAGCTCCGGCGGCGGACAGCCCCCGGGGCGAGCCACCGTTCTCTGCGACGCGGAGGAGCGGTCGGTGACGCGGCAGCCCCCACCCTGCTCCCGGGTGGTCCGAGCCCCGTCCCGGCGGCCGGGGACCGAACTGCTTGCAGCACCAAGCCGGGTTCGACAGGGCAACCCCAGCTCGGGCACAGCCTGCTCATGTTAACAACGCTTTCCCCTAGCATTCCTCAACCGCTCGTCATCCTAACCTTCGGGAGAGTAGAGGAAATCAACTCTGATACCCAAATATAGTTAGGAACTTCACCTCCGCACTTCACACGTAGCTACAAACGCGATACAGCTGCTTGGCAGGAGCTGTATGGAACAACTCACTTCGTAAGGCAGTAGTTTAGGGAAGTCACAGAGAGACAGAGAGAGGATCTTGCAGGTTACTGCCTGGCTTGGAAAATGATTTGGTGATAAACCACGTAATTATGCACCAGGCAATGCTGTCATACATCCTCTTTTAAACGAATCCAGAAATGCTACCACCCACAACCAATGCCAAGAGGGAAATGTCAGATGGGTTTCAGAAGCACAGTCAGCCTAATGCAGTAATAATGCATGACACTTCATTAGTGTCTTCCACTAAATCAGCTCAACATGCTTCCCTGACACAAATGAGATCACTCCTATTATTTATTATTTATTATTTCTTTGGATGTGGGGGAAATGAGGAATAAAGGCTTTCTTGGCAGGTTTTGTTGTTGTTGGGGGAGTTTGGGTGCTTTTTGGTTCGTTTTTCTTTTGGTTGGTGGGTTGGGTTTGGGTTTGGGTTTTTGGTTTCTTTGGCTTTGGTTTTGATTTTAGTTTGGTTTGGTTTAGTTTTGCTTTGGTTTGGTTTGGATTGCTTTTTGGTTGGTTGGTTGGTTTTTGGTTTGCTTTGTTTTGGTTTGGGTTTTGGTTGTTTTTTGCTTGGTTGGTTTTTGGTTTGCTTTGGTTTGTTTTGCTTTGTTTTGGTTTGCTTTAGGTTTTGGTTGTTTTTTGGTTGGTTGGTTTTTTGTTTGTATTGCTTTGTTTTGGTTTGTTTTCATTTGGTTTTTGGTTGGGTTTTGGTTGGTTGGTTAGTTTTTGGTTTGCTTTGGTTTGGTTTGGGTTTTGGTTGTTTTTTCATTGGTTGGTTGGGTTTTGTTTTGCTTTGGTTTGCTTTGTTTTGCTGTGTTTTGGTTTGGTTTGGGTTTTGGTTGTTTTTTTGGTCGGCTGGTTGGGTTTTGTTTTGCTTTGGTTTGGTTTGGTTTGTGTTTTGGTTGTTTTTTGGTCAGCTGGTTGGGTTTTCTTTTGCTGTGTTTTGGTTTGTTTGGGGTTTTGGTCATTTTTTGGTCTGTTGGTTGGGTTTTGTTTTGCTTTGTTTTGGTTTGGGTTGGGTTTTGGTTGTTTTTTGGTTGGTTGGGGTTTTGTGGGGTTTTTTGGGTTTTTTTGTTGTTTTTTTTAATGTGCCTCACTCAAGGGCAAGCAGAGATGAGAACACAACCCAAATACTCTGAGTTGCAATCTTTTCTTCTATTTTTTTTGGTGTATTTTTTTTGTTTTTTCTTTTTTATTTTTAAATCAGGCAGTTTTATAAATAGGCTTGGTGGGAAAAAAAAAAGCATATTCCAAGAATCAGGATCCTTCTGCATATTTTTGCTTGTCTGCTGCAGAATATAGAGTTTCAGATCTGAAAATGGTCTCCTGTTGCTATCAAGAAGACAGCTTTCCATACTTGGAGCATGTCTCTGCCACTCCCTTATGTGCCTTTGCTGCTGCTTAGGAAGAACAGCAGTTGCTGCCAACTGAGTTGCCAAGAGCTCATGACAGGTTTAGGAGGACAGGTTATATTTGAAAAAATATTTATATATTCTTCCACTATGTGAAAAACTTTCCTGTCTAGATATGTGGCAATAAATAGGTAATATCCAGTTCTCATCACTTATCCTTCAAAATGCTTTCCAGGAGACAACTCTACCCTCACTCCTTAGCACGAAAGAATCTAATTGCTGTCCTCCAGTGCTCAATCTCATGCTCTCCTCTATGCCAAATATCATCCTAAATACCTTTGGGGCTGGGGAGGCTTTTGAAGAACTCTCTCTGTCTTTAAGACCTCCATTTCCCCAAAGGAACCTTAGGCAGCAGCAATCTTCCCACAGTTTTTTCTTTCCTCTTTACCTTGTAGCAAAAAAACCCAAACCCAAACAAACACCAAACCAAACCAACCATCCAACAAAACCCCTAAACATAAAAAAAAAAAAAGGAGAAACAGAACAAAAAGTTGCCTATTACAAAAAATGCTGCCAACAGGGCTGCAATCACAGCAATACCCAAGACCACTTTTAACACAGCAGGAATCTGCCTTTTTCTTCTGTCTGGATGATAGAAACACATTTAGCAATCCTTTGTTGTTGGTGATTTTGTTTAATCTTTAAATTAATCTGAAATAAAGGAAAAGCAAACTGTTCAAAAGCACCAAGATCAGGATTTTAGGTCAGCCAGGAGAGGCTGAGAGCCCTGGGGATTTTTTAGTCTGGAAGACTGAGAGGGGATTTAGTAAATGTTTATAAATATCTGAGGGCTGGGGGTCAAGAGGGAGGGGACAGCCTCTGCTCACTTGCACCCTGTGAGAGGACAAGGAGCAATGGATGTAAGCTGCAGCACAGGAGGTTCCACCTCAACATGAGGAGGAACTTCTTCACTGTGAGGCTCACAGAGCACTGGAACAGGCTGCCCAGAGAGGTTGTGGAGTCTCCTTCTCTGGAGACTTTCCAGCCCCATCTGGATGCATTCCTGTGTGACCTGTGCTGGATTCTATGGTCCTGTTCTGGCAGGGGGGTTGGCCTCAATGATCTCTAGAAGTCCCTTCCAAGCCCTAACATGCTGTGATCCTATGATCCATAGTGGAAGTGTGTCACTGTTAACGAACGGGCTGTGTAAATTTTGAGTGCATTTACTATGCTTAAAATGCTGCTGTTGGAGACAGCTGAGAGGTTGACAGCACTTAAGAGGTTTTCACCCACAGATGCTTGTTCAAATCATGTTTGTAGAAGGAGAGTTTGATGACTTGTTTCTGTTACTCTGCAGTATATCTGTTTCCTGGGCCATTTTCCAGTCGTGTGGCCCACCCTGGTTGTTGAGCACACCCTGGAGCCTATATAACAGTCCCAGAGGCTCTGATTAAGAGGATTTTCTAGAGGAGAGGGCATGACCACAACTCTATTTCAACCTAGCTATTCTTGGCTAGTAAGTTGTGGGTAGTAAAACATGTGTTAGAGTGTCCCTGAAGCTATTTGTATTTAGAAAGAGAAGCTGAGCACTGACTAGCATTAGAATAGGGTGAGGAAGTCAGATTGCCATGAGATGCCTTTCCCCTTCCCACTCCATACACTAAGGAAAATATAACTGGGAGGCAGGATCTGACCTTCTTATTGAGGGTTATTTCTCTGGGTTGCAAAAGAATCATTTATTAGTTGCAGTTCTCCACTTAGCAAGGAGAAAGGCTAACTTTGAAAACAATAGCTCACATCTAGACTGCCTAAGAGATCAAGCATAGGAATCATGCCTGTAGAAAACACCCTGTGACTCATTTGCCCTAGGGTAAAGCTCAGGTCTAGAGGTGGCTTTTTTCTTTTTCTTTTTCTTTTTCTTTTTCTTTTTCTTTTTCTTTTTCTTTTTCTTTTTCTTTTTCTTTTTCTTTATCTTTTCCTTTTCCTTTTCTTTTCCTTTTTCTTTATCTTTTCCTTTTCCTTTTTCTTTTTCTTTTCCTTTTTCTTTTCCTTTTTCTTTTCCTTTTTCTTTTCCTTTTTCATATTAAGCAAATTACGTACAAAGGAAAAATATATGCAAAGGAAAAATATAAAGCTGAGGTCTAGAGGTGGCTTTTTTCTTTTTCTTTTTCTTTATCTTTTCCTTTTTCTTTATCTTTTCCTTTTTCTTTATCTTTTCCTTTTTCTTTATCTTTTCCTTTTTCTTTATCTTTTCCTTTTTCTTTATCTTTTCCTTTTTCTTTATCTTTTCCTTTTCCTTTTTCTTTTTCTTTTTTTCTTTTTTTTTAATAGTAAGCAAATTATATGCAAAGGGAAAATATATGCAAAGGAAAAATATAAAGCTGAGGTCTAGAGGTGGCTTTTTTCTTTTTCTTTTCTTTTTAATATTAAGCAAATTATATGCAAAGGAAAAATATATGCAAAGGAAATTATAATGCTGAGGTCTAGAGGTGGCTTTTTTCTTTTTCTTTCTTTCTCTTTCTCTTTTTCTTTTTTCTTTTTCTTTTTCTTTTTCTTTTTCTTTTTCTTTTTCTTTTTCTTTTTCTTTTTCTTTTTCTTTTTCTTTTTCTTTTTCTTTTTCTTTTTCTTTTTCTTTTTCTTTTTCTTTTTCTTTTCCTTTCTCTTTTTCTATTAAGCAAATTACATGCAAAAGAAAAATATATGCCCAGAAAATGAAACTAGAACAACTTTCATTTCAATGCAAGAAGGAAGCCAATGCATTTCATGTAACAAAATGAAATGAGTATTAAATGGCATTCCACAAGCCCTGCTTCTGCACCCCGCTGAGCAAACGAGAACAATTATGAATTAAGGACTGGAAAGCATTTAGAGGGACACATCCCAATTAACCAAAATGTCAGAATCCCTGTAGTATGATTCCATTTTGTAAACAGCAGCAGGCATCCATCACCACCAGGCAGCAATTTTCAGATAAAAATATAATGAAATAAAACTGGGCTAAGCCCAGCTGAGGAAATTAACAGCAACAATGCTCCTCAACAATCACTGGCAAGCTTCATCTGACTGACCCAGCGTTAGGGGGGAGGGCTGGTTTACTTGAGTACTGTGTCCATTTCTGGACTCCTCAGTTTAAGAAGGACATTGAGATGCTTGAACGTGTCCAGAGAAGAGCAACGAGGCTGGGGGGTGGTCTAGAGCACAGCCCTGTGAGGAGAGGCTGAAGGAGCTGGGGGTGTTTAGCCTGGAGAAGAGGAGGCTCAGGGCAGACCTCATTGTTCTCTACAACTACCTGAAGGTAGGTTGTAGCCAGGTGGGGGTTGGTCTCTTCTCCCAGGCAACCAGCACCAGAACAAGAGGACACAGTCTCAAGCTGTGCCAGGGGAAGTTTAGGCTGGAGGTGAGGAGAAAGTTCTTCATGGAGAGAGTTGTTAGACTTTGGAATGTGCTGCCCAGGGAGGTGGTGGAGTTGCTGTCCCTGGAGGTGTTCAAGAGGGGATTGGACATGGCACTTGGTGCCATGGTTTAGTAAGGCATGAGGTGTAGGGTGACAGGTTGGACTCGATGATCCTTGAGGTCTTTTCCAACCTTATTGATTCTGTGACATTCCCAAGCTTCAATCACAGGTTGTGATCTAATCACCCAAGTACCATTTATACTGACTTACAGTGTTCTCTTCGTTCTCATCTCTTAACAAATCCTAGCTCAGAAGGAATTTAAATGGTGTGTGTTTGAGCCCAGGATTCACCTGTTGTGGTGTGGCTGTTAGAACTTAGCTTCCAAGGTCAGTATGCAGGTGTGTTATCTCTGAAGCAAAGCAGAAGCCCCCTGATAGACTGCCCAGCAGTAAAGNGGTCTTTTCCAACCTTATTGATTCTGTGACATTCCCAAGCTTCAATCACAGGTTGTGATCTAATCACCCAAGTACCATTTATACTGACTTACAGTGTTCTCTTCGTTCTCATCTCTTAACAAATCCTAGCTCAGAAGGAATTTAAATGGTGTGTGTTTGAGCCCAGGATTCACCTGTTGTGGTGTGGCTGTTAGAACTTAGCTTCCAAGGTCAGTATGCAGGTGTGTTATCTCTGAAGCAAAGCAGAAGCCCCCTGATAGACTGCCCAGCAGTAAAGCACCAGACAGGCTGAACTTTGCTTTGAGTACTGCATCTTAAACATTTCTCTCCAGTGGAAGTGTTTAGAATAATCATTATTTTGCTTTCTTACATCCCATTGTGATTTATTTACATTCTTCTACTTTTTCTGCTTGAACTCTGTGAAAAGAAACTAAAGGCATAGACTTAAAACCACCACATCACCAAAGGACATGATTTTTGGTGCAGCTGTGCCAGGTGAAAAGGTAAGAGTTTATAAGCCACTTGGAGTCTGCATTTCTGTGTCAGGTTTGCTAAGTGATTTGCATGATCAGAGAGCTGGAGCACCTCTCTTATGAGGTACCCCACCTGGAGTCCTGTGTCCAGTTCTGGAGCCTCTATTACAGGAAGGATCTGGAGGTGCTGGAAGTTGTCCAGAGAAGGGCCACCAGGATGAGCAGAGGGCTGGAGCTGCTCTGCTATAGAGGCAGACTGAGAGAGTTGGGGCTGTTCAGTCTGGAGAAGAGAAGGCTCCCAGGAGACGTTCTTGTGGCCTTGCAGTATCTGAAAGGAGCTACAGAAAAGGTGTGGAGGGACTTTTGAGGGTGTCAGGGAGTGATAGGACTGGGAGGAATGGAGCAAAACTAAAATTGGGTAGGTTCAGATTGGATGTTAGGAAGAAATTCAGTTCAGGTTTGGGCTCCTCACTTTAGGGAATTCTCTAAATTGTACTAAAGTTGCCCAAAAGCATCCTGGTGGAATTCACGACTGAATAGAACCTGCAAATAAATTTAGTCGGTTTTGGTCATAATTTTGGGGCAGAGTTTTCAGCCTAGAGAAGAGAAGGTGACCATATTGTGGCCTTGCAGTATCTGAAGGGGGCTACAAGAAATCTGGGGAGGGACTTTTTAGGATCTCAGGTAGTGATAGGAATGGGGGGAATGGAACACAGCTGGAAGTGGGGAGATTCAGGCTGGATGTGAGGAAGAAGTTCTTCCCCATGAGAGTGGTGAGAGCCTGGAATGGGTTGTCCAGGGAGGTGGTTGAGGCCCCATCCCTGGAGGTGTTTGCAGCCAGGCTGGATGAGGCTGTGGCCAGGCTGCTGTAGTGTCAGGTGTCCCTGCCCATGGCAGGGAGGTTGGAACTGGATGATCCTTGTGGTCCCATCCAACCCTGACTGGTTCTATGGTTCTCTCATTGTATTGCCCAGTTAAAAACACCTCTCTCTGTAGAATTAAATAACTCGGGCTTGCTTTGAAAATAATCACCCCCATTTGCACTGCAGTTCAATCATGTCGTTTGGTTCCTGGCTTGCTGCAGCTGCTCTTCACTCCTGTGCAATAGCAAGAAAGTGCCACGGGAAGGAGCCAGATACTCAGCCTGCAGCTGCAGGGGATCCAGCCAGGACTCTGCTTCTCTGCAGACCTGTGCTGCTTCGAAGCCATCCCTGCAAGTTAAAGGAGTTGATCACGAATTATTAGTATGGGCCTCCAGCTTTCTTTAATTATTAGGAGGCAATAATAAGTGACACACAAAGGGATCCTCCAAAACTGCCAACCTGCTGTTCTAATTACTCCATGTAATTGCCTGCCCAGCTTTGGAATTAATTTCTTAGATATATTCCTTAATGTACATTTCAGCAACTGTTTACTGAAGTGCAGTAAAACACAAGAGCCATTATTCAATACAGCTTTTTGCATAAAACATGGATTAAAACTCATATCTCAGTTTGTTTTATTAGAGCAAGGAAGAATGGAATTCCCTTATTGCTCCCTACAACGACCTGAAGGGAGGTTGTAGCCAGGTGGGGGTTGGGCTCTTCTCCCAGGCAAGCAGTGACAGAAGGAGAGGACACAGTCTCAAGCTGTGCCAGAGGAGGTTTGGACTGGATATTAGGAAGAAATTCTTCCCAGACAGAGAGATTTGCCATTGGAATGTGCTGCCCAGGGAGGTGGTGGAGTCACCATCCCTGGAAGTGTTTGAAAACAGCCTGGATGAGGAACTTAGTGCCATGGGTTAGTTGATTAGATGGTTTTGGGTGATAGGTTGGACTTGATGATCTCAAAGGTCTTTTCCAACCTGGCTGATTCTGTGATTCTGTGATTCCCTGCTGGACATAAGCACTACTCAGAAGGTGAATTTGTCTTAGCATTTTAGTTCAGATAAGGATTGTGCTTTTTAAAGGCAGTCTCCTGTTCCTTGTGCTCTCTCAGAGGTCATTTTCACATGAAATGAGACAGAGGGACGAGCCTCAAGAGCACCCTGGATATACTTTCTTCACTCATCAGCATCCAGTCCATGCAACAAAGTGAGATCTAATCCCAGCAATTCTCAGCCCCCAAACTGTGTACCTTAGAGATGGTGATTCCTTACTACCAGCCTGCTTTTCCCCACAGAGCAACCCTTCCTGCTCATGTTGACATATGTGTGTCCCAGAAGTGATGTGGAAGAGAGAGGATGTGATAGAAAAAGCTGCTACTGACTGTCCTGCATAATGTGACATGCATTGAGGTGCTTCTGTAAGCTGCTGTGATGCCATAGCAGTGACCAATATAAGGGAGGAGGAGGGGAGATGTTATGGTCTTGAAAGGGGTAATGTGTGAAGGAATTAATTTGACCAAAAGGACATGGCCAACGTTCTTGAATACAAATAAATGAGATGAGAGATCTGAAACTCCTCCTTTCTGCTGCATGTGCATGCACAAGAACAGCATCCAAGCCTGCCCATACTTGAGTTGTGGCTGTTTCTGACAGTTCCTGGCTAAAGAGATCTACCTTGGAAGAGACAGGGGATCTGGGAGAAGCACCCTTGTCTGTCCAGATGAAGAAGATGTGGTAGTTTCAGGCTCTGCCTTTAAAATTTTCCTCAGATCTTGAACAGAAAGTGGTAGAATGGAAATAAATCACCATGGGGTGTAAAAAGGAAAATCAATCCGATTGGAGAGATATCTACCATAAGAATTAGTTTGGTAAACTTTCTGTCTCTCTCTTTTGGCTTCCTTGCTCTGGGAGACACTAATTTTGTTTTGTGCTGGCTTCTGCTGACCTTGGCTGCATTGTTTTGGCTAAGTTCTAACAACCCTCTGCTCTTTTCTCTTGTCCCTTTGTGTCCAGGGGGGTAAGGAGGAGGGCAGGAAGTGGAGAAGCTATTATATCCCCTGTTTTTTGGCCAGGGGGGATTCTTGTGCTGTTTATAAATTGTAAATATCTGTAAATATGGTATATTTTGTACAGATTCATTGCATTTCATTGTAGATTGTAGTTTTGCTTGTAAATGCAGCTTCATTTGCTTCCAGCTGGGCTGGGCTGGCAAATTTAGTGTTGGGGGGAGGGGAATTTTTCAACCCACCACAGAAGAGTAGAAAGAAAGTCATGTTTCTTCTTTTCTGGCCATTCAGGATAGCCATGATGCCCTACCCTGCAGCAGAGGCCATATTCCATTTCCCTGAATGAGGCCTCCTATGCTCCACTCTTGCATGAATCTTATGTCTCATGCATGTCTTGTCACTGCTAGGTTAAGTTTCATGACCAGCCAAGCATTCACATAATAAACAAGCTCACAGTCAGCAAAGCTCAGTTTTTCATGTAAAGGAGAAAATGAATTGAATTTCCACAGCTTACCTTCATGGCTCACCAATATCATGACAACACAGAAGAATCATAGAATCACAGAAAGGGTTGGAAGGGACCTCAAGGATCATCCAGTTCCAACCTCCCCTGCCACAGGCAAAAGAAGAGAAACTTCTTCATAGAATAGAATCGTAGAATGGTTTGGATTGGAAGGGACCTCCAAAAATCATCCAGTCCAACCCCCCTGCAGTCAGCAGGGACATCCTTAACTAGATCAGGTTGCCCAGAGCCCTGTCAAGCCTCACCTTGATTATTTCAAGGGATGGGGACTCAACTGCCTCCCTGTGCAACCTGTTCCAGTGTTCCACCACCCTCATGGTAAAGACCGTAGTGTGCACAGTCCATCCTCAAGCTAACAGCTAGGTTTGTGTCCTCTGAGCAGTTCATAATGTTCAAAGTTAGAGAGGAGGAGGAGGAGGAGGAGGAGGTCATCATCTTGCCTGACTTTTTGCTGCCATGTCTCAGCCCTGAGTGGAAATCTGGAAGCAACACTCAGAACAAGAACATCCTTGCTTTGCTGATGACTTTTCTTTGTCCATAAGCAACAAGATACTCTTGGTACCATCTGGACTATTCCTGGATGGAGTGGGCACATGCCTTAGAAAAGCAAAAACTCCCCTCACATGGAGCTGAGGAGATTGCACTGTGAAACCATTCCTGGATGGAGTGGGCACATGCCTTAGAAAAGCAGCCACAGGGCTCCCCTCACATGGAGCTGAGGAGATTCCACTGTGAACCTCCTCCAGATTTTTCCATCAAAGCTCATTTTAAGGATTTATAACTTGGACTGAGACATTCTTTCCACACTGTGATTTGGCATTAAAGAACTTGGCCCAAGGATCAAAACAAGCCTCTCTTTTCCAGCTCTTCTTTTTTAAGTGTGGGAAAGCAAATTTCTGATATGTAAAGATGCAAAAATATTAAGGGCAGACTTTTGTTCTCTTGTTGCAAGAAAACAGTGGCAAAATGAGACCACAACTGACTTGAAATGTGAAAGCCTGCATCCAGCCTGGACTTTTTGAGGCTTAGAAACTGATTTGAATTGTCTGGCTTCCTCTCATGTGGAAGAATGGCTTTGCAAATCAAAACAAACAAACTAAACTCTTTGCTTTCTGAGCTGCATACTTTAGAACAAGGCCCTCTAAATCCTGCTTATTATTTCTCTCCCTGGCTTTGATGTTTAAAATTTGTTAGTCACCAACTCTTATAATTTTTGATATCAATAAATGCTTTGCACATTCAGCACACCAGCCATGTGCTAAAGGCAACACAACGTTAATCACAGAATCACAAAGTGTTAGGGGCTGGAAGGGACCTCAAAAGCTCATCCAGTCCAACCCCCCTGCCAGAGCAGGAGCACCTAGAGTAGATCACACAGGAACACATCCAGGCAGGTCTTGAACATCTCCAGAGAGGGAGACTCCACACCCACCCTGGGCAGCTTCTTCCAGTGTTCTGTCACCCTCACAGGGAAAAAAAATTCTTCCTCCTATTTCCATGGAACTTCCTATGCCTCAACTTCCACCACTGCCCCTTGTGCTGCCATTGGGCATCACCCAGCAGAGCCTGGCTCCAGCCTCTGGGCACTCCCCCTGCACATCTTTAGCACCAGCAATGAGGTCACCTCTCAGGATCCTCCTCTCCAAGCTACAGAGCCCTCAGCTCCCTCAGGCTCTCCTCACAAAGGGAGATGTTCCAAACTCCTAATAATTTCTGGGGTGATACTAAGTAAACATGTTACTGATTTCAAACACAAGTGGCCTGAGCCTCTTTTTGCTGTCATTCAGTTTCTCTTCAAACAGGTCTGGGTGGTCACTGTGTGAGTAGTAATGGTTTGTGTGTGCACAACCACTTTACCTTTTGCTATCCCAGAGGAAGCTTAGGGAAATTAAATTCTGCTTCCACAGATAACAGCAGATATATTTATCTTTGCATTTTTTAATTTATTTGTTTATTTATTTGTTCGTTTATTTATTTATCTATCTATCTATTTATTTATTTATTTATTTATTTTTATATATATCAGTGTGAGGTGTCCCTGCCCATGGCAGAGGGGTTGGAACTAGATGATCCTTGTGGTCCCTTCCAACCCTGACTGATTCTATGATGCTATGATNATATATAATATATAATATATAACATATTTTATATATATAAATATATATAATCATAATACATTTATTATTCATATTTATATTTATTCAGTTCAAGAAATGTAATTGATTGGTTTAGAAATGAAAGCCGAAGGATGTAGCTCACTACAATAAAAATACCACTTTGGGTCTTGCTTCCCTTTGAGCATGTTTGAGAGCCTGCCCAAAATAAGTATCTGCCCACTGATGATCACATTCATATCTCTAATCACCCAGCACAATAAATTTTGTGAATTAAGTTGTGCTGGACAGTCACAGAAAAGGAAGACAATCATCTCAGCCTAGTTCTTGACATGAGAAGATTTTTCATGCTAAATGAGTTGCAGGGTTACATTCTTCCCCTTTTCTTAAGGAATTACTCATCTTCTATACAGCTTCTGTAACACAACCAGGCCAGGAAGAACCATACCATGGGAAGAAAAAAAAAATGTTCTAGATTCCTACTAAAAATGTCCTGAAAACCTTTACTTTCTGTCACAAAAGGGAAGGTTTGCCCAAACACCTCTTGTGAAGGTGCTGGCTGCATATCACATGGAAAGAAGGAAGTGTCTCAAGAAGGGAGGTCCCTGTGAGCTGGGGACTGTCCTTCATGGGTGATCAATCTGCAGTCTCTGGTGCAAATCCTCCAACGTGTGTCTCTCCTTTTTAAGTCCTCCTACACACTTCTATAGAACTACACCACACTCCAAATGTGGTGGGTTGAAAATTTCCCCCCTCCTCCCGAACATGAACTTTGCGAGAACAGCTCACTTTGGAAGCTGATGGGTGCTGTATTTGCAAGCAAAAAGTACAATCTACAATGAAGTGCAATGACTGTGTACAAAATCTACAATATTTACAGGGATTCACAATCAACAAACAGCACAAGGACCCCCCTGGTCAAGAAGCAGGGGAGCTGCAACAGCTTCTCCCTCTCTGCCTCCCCTTTACCCTCCTGTACACAAGGGAAGAGAGAGAGGAGCAGAGAAATTAATACCAGACAAAACAATGCAGCCAAGGTCAAGTAGAAGCCAGCAGAAGCACACAGTTAGTATCCCCCAGCCTAAAGAGAGGAGAGGAATTGTTTTGGGAACCAAATCTGATGAGAGAGATCTTTCCAGTGGAATTGTTTAGAATAATCATTATTTTCCTTTTTTTTTTTCCACACCCAGTAGTGATTTATTTACATTTCTACTACTTTCTGCTCAAGCTCTGTGACAAATTTTAAAGGCACAGCCTCAAACTACCACACCAAAGTAACATCAAACAACTCATGACACTCATGGCCAATGATTTACTACTGAAGATGATGAAAAATGTCTCTTAACTCAGGATTAAAATGGCAAACTCAAGATCCACCCATTCTGCCCTCCACACAACAACAACAACAAAAATATAGGGAAATAGATCCAGTAAGAGATAAATGCACCACTTCCAATTAAAGAGGATTTTAATACCCAACTAGAACTTACTAGCATACTTCTATGTGAATTTCAGGTCTGGAGATCAAGGAAGGAATCCTAGATAATGGGTAATGAAGATAGATAATAATCTTAAGTTTCTGTATGGCATCTTCCATTGCATTGCAAGTTCCTTTATGAAGGGTAAGGGCTTAGCTACGTAAAGATCCACCCTGACTGAAGTGAAATCAAATTCTTTATGGAGGCTTTCATGCAGGGCAAGTTTATAGCTGTGCTCATCACAGAATGGTAAGGGTTGGAAGGGACCTTGAAAGCTCATCCAGTCCAACCCCCCCTGCCAGAGCAGGATCACCTAGGACAGGTCACACAGGAACACATCCAGGTGGGTTTTGAAAGTCTCCAGAGAGGGAGACTCCACAACCTCTCTGGGCAGCTAGGCTGCTGCAATGCCAAAATCACTGGCTGGCAGGCCAGCCACTTCTGCTGCTGGGAGTCATCTGTTACACCCTGGATTTACTCAGCAGGAAGCTTCTCATGGCAGATAGCAGCTTTTTGGTTTGAACCTGTACACTGCTGAGACAAATCATTCATGTGGACTCCTTGGCATAAGCACTGGACCCTCTGGCTTCCAAGTAGAATCTAAACTATGGCATCTTTATCTCTCCTACAAAGATCCCTATTTTTTTTTCCATGAATATCAGGGCACAGAGAGATGTGGGACTGAAAGCTAGAAACACTTGCTGGTCTTAGACTCACATGCAAGCTGAGCAGCTTGTCATCACCGACTCCAGGCACAGACAAGTGTCTTAAAATTGAGTGGAAATCAAATGATCATAGAGTCAGAGAATTGTCAGGGTTGGAAGGGACCTCAAGGATCAGCCAGTTCCAACCCCCCTGCCATGGCCAGGGACACCTCACACTACAGCAGGTTGCTCACAGCCACATCCAGCCTGGCTGCAGAAACCTCCAGGGATGAGGCTTCCACCACCTCCCTGGGCAACCTGTGCCAGTGTCTCACCACCCTCATGGCAAAGAACTTCTTCCTAACATCCAATCTGAATCTACACACTTCTGGTTGTGGTCCATTCCCCCCAGTCCTATCATTACCTAGCACCCTAAAAATCCCTCCCCAGCTTTCTTGTAGCCCCCTTCAGATCCTGGAAGGCCACAAGAAGGTCTCCTGGGAGCCTTCTCTTCTCCAGACTGAACAGCCCCAACTCTCTCAGTCTGTCCTCATAGCAGAGCAGCTTCAGCCTTCTGCTCATCCTCATGGCCCTTCTCCGGACACCTTCCAGCACCTCCAGATCCTTCCTGTAATAGAGAACAGATGCAGAACAGAACAGAACTGGATGCAGTACTCCAGGTGGGGTCTCACCAGAGTGGAGTAGAGGGGGAGAATCACCTCCCTCTGTCAGTCTACTGTATCTGGAAGAGCAGAGGCTGGTATGAGAAGAGAAAGAGTTGTGTGAACGTGGAAGCTCAGCAACCACCTGTGATTTTCTCTTTGCCTTCACCCCACAGCCACCAGCTGGCATGTCAGTGCCAATGGTACTCACCAGCCCTAGGCACATGGGGCTTTTACCACTTCAAGTCCAACTCTCTCTCACAAAACAGTTTGTGCTTTTTGTGTTTGAGGTCTCTTTGCTGGGTCCTCCTAACTGGCCCTGCACAGGGTACCCAACCACCTCCTTCATCCAGGGACAGCTTTCTGCATCTGCAAATCTTCACTCACAGTCCTCAGCTTCCTTTTAGAACACACACTCTGGTGATATCCCTGAGTCTTGGAGAACAGACTAGAAATGGAAGGATAGGGATTGACTAGCTCACTTTAAAGGGCCACTGCCTTTAAGTTTAATTAAATCCATATCTTCTACCTCCCACACAATCACCCCCTGGGACTAAAGGCTTCTGTAGAGGATTAGGAAGGGGATACTCTCACTGCAGCCACACCACTATGAAGAAAATCATTCAAGCTTTAGGAAGTTGTGAGCAGGAAGCAGAGGATGAAGAAGAAAGAGATCCCCTGAAAACACAAACAAACAACTCTGCTGGCTAGAGATGACAGCACTCTTTTTGGATAGAGGAGATTGTTCTCCAGCCTTTCCTTCCCAAAGCCTCTCTGCATTGTAGGTAAAACCCCAGAAATTCTCCTAGTGAAAGGACCATTGTGTCTCCTCTCCAATGAGTCCCTAAACCAGCAGGCTCCCGCTTTGTGCTCACTTTTCTCAGACTGTGCTGCAGGGTGGCACTGAAGATGCCACCAGCTCCTTGGCTAGCTCTGCCTGAGAGGGATGGCAAACCAGGAGAGCTGCTTTCATGTGCTTTGGGGACTTCCACTGACAGCTCTCCTTTTAGTCTGGGGTTTGTTTTTGTTTTTTTTTTTTGAACAAGCAAAAGTGCTTTCCCTGACCTTTCCCAGTCCCCTCCTAACTTCCTGGTCAAATAATAAGAAAAAAAAAAAAATCACAAAATCATGCTAGCTTTTAGAATTTTATTTATTTGTTTGTTTGTTTGTTTTTTAATGGGAAAGAATTATTGCCAGTGAATAACACAATATTTCCTTCTGAAACACTGAGTTTGTTTTTTGCTGTTGTTGTTGTGGCTTTTTTGTGTGGGTTTTGGAGGGTTTTTTGGTTGGTTTCCTTTCCTTTCCTTTCCTTTCCTTTCCTTTCCTTTCCTTTCCTTTCCTTTCCTTTCCTTTCCTTTCCTTTCCTTTTCTTTCCCTGCGGTTTTGGGGTTTTTTGTGTTGGTTTTTTTCCAGCTCTACCCTTTTGTTTCACTGGCAGGTGCTTATTTCACCTGCCCTCCAAATAAACCCTGCTGGTAAGGGGTTTAACTTTGCTGAGCCAACGCAGCTTCTGAGCACTCTCAGAAGTCCAATTTTATGTCTGTACAGATCCTTAATGCAAAAACCTGGGATGGCTGCTGAGGGACTCCAAGTGCTGCCAAAAGCAGGCAGCTGCTGAGTGGGAGTTTGGAGGATGAGAATGATGGATATAAGCACCCAAAATGCAAGTGAGGTAGGTCATAGGAACATAAATTCTTTGGAGGGAGGAGGGAAGGTCTCCTGTTTCAGGCTTTACTGTACAAAGGAAATCCTTTGTTAGAAGTCCAACCACTCACAACATTATTTAATGCATAAAATTAATAAGGAAAAAAATGGTCCTTAAATCAGGTTTTTCCTTAAATTCTTACAGTTCTTCTTGAAGGTCTCTGATAATTGAAGACTGCCTTTTTAAGTAGGATTTCTTGAATGCCTGTTATTACTGATGGCAATATAAGGAGCAATGCTTTGGAGGAACTTACTGAGAACCTATAGAACTTTAATGACTTTTTAGGCTTTGTTTCTTTTTAAAGAATCACAGGATGCTAGGGGTGAGAAAGGACCCAAAGAGATCATCAAGTCCAACCCCACTGCCAGAGCAGGACCATACAATCTAGCTCAGGTCATAGAGGAACACATCCGGATAGG
>VXBD01015466.1:55330-131502 GCA_013399975.1 Indicator maculatus | reverse complement strand
AAGCTTTCTCCTTGCCACATGAAATTTCTTATATTTGGTCAGTTTAAATCAGCTCTGTACAAAGGCAAAGTACTTCTGTCAAAGAAGTGAGCAGTCTTCCTCATGATCTGTGGTCTCCATAATAAATCCGACATTAACACAATGTAATGCTGAGCATACAACAGCTGTTTCCTACATCACATAAGGTGAAATATGTTGTCTCAAGTCATGGTGTGAAACAGCAATTATTGCCAGCTATTAACCTCTTAATGTAAGTCACGGCATGGATCTGATATTTGTGCCATCTCAGTGTTCTATGCAGTATTTTTAAAACTCTGTAAAAGCTTAATTATCAACAAAAGTAAATCAAAAGAGGGAAATGAAAAAGCTGTCGTCCTCCAAAAGCTGAAAAATTATTACATCATATAACATGGTGATCTGAACGAGTGGGCCATGGGGCCAAAATCAAACAGCATAGTGGCAGAGTCGTGCTTGTGTCTAAAGGCTGCAAGGGCCTTCACAGTAATGTCAACAAGAAGGCAGCAGATACCTAAATGAGCATGTTTCCCCTCAAATAAGTCCAAAACAAAACCATGGTGGACCTTTTTGATAGGCTGCTCATCCTAGATTATCTTTTTTCTTCAATCAAACTGGAACTAGCTTGGGTTTGACTCACTGTTTTGTTTAACCCATCTAGCCAAACCCAAATTAATAAATTACTCATCAATAAAGCTATGCATTTTGGATTATATTTCACTGGTGTAAAAGAGCTTTTCAGTGTCTATATCCTACTGTGATAACAAGAGTGGCAGGAGATGCAGATAGCTGGTTTTTTTAAATGGAATTATGCAAGGAGATCTGAGAGATCACTAAACCTTTTCTTTTAACTTATTTTCAATGTTTTTACAACCAGTGTTGGGAAAGGAGTAAAACAAATCTCTTTTTATACATTTGGGGAGACAAAATGTATTGATGGTGTCTTTTCATCTTCTACTACTACCCTGGCCTGATCTAGGAGAGGGGGAAGTACTCTGGCACCTTGTTCTAATAAATCCTCCTCAGTTTTCTCATGGACACAGCACATTGTAATTTAGAAACTTAGCAGGGAGGAAGTCCAAATGCAACATCTTCAAAAGACCTTGGCTTTAGTGAAAATATAAGTGAATGAACTTGGCTTGAGTACAAATAAGAAATGGCACATTCCTGGACTGAAGAGCTACAGCCTTAGTTTGACCTTAACACTAGTTCCACTTGTCCAGAAGTCAGAAGAGTTTTGTTTTGTTTTAATGTATAAGATCGAAAACGCAAATAAATTGTATTCTCTGCCAGTGGGTGAAAGTAATATCTCCAGCAGCTTTGCTCCCAGTGTAAAAGAATTGCTGCCCTGTTGTACAGTTCTAAGCTCATTGAGTTAAAATTCAGGTGCTGTGGTGAGTCTGCTTTTATCTATACATCTGCAGCACTTTTGCTTTATTGCCTTCTTTTTCTTCTGTGTTTGTTTTGTTTGTTTTTTTTTTTTTTTCATTACTACCACTGATGTTTTTCACAGAAACTACTTTGCCAGTGGATGGATATTTGGGGCCAAAACCATAATAAAGACTTTTGGTTATCAATGGTGCTGTAATTTTATGAAGAAGACATGAGAAAAACACACTTTATAAACCTTTAACCACAGTATTTGCCTTTCCTTCTCTGTCCTCTTACACCAGAGCTGGATAGAGAATGGTGTGCCTGAGGGGTTCCCAGCTTTAAAAACTACAATGGTGGAGTCAGAGGGTTTTTTTAATCTTTTTGTGGTACTTTCTGTGTCCAAAATTAGAACTGATTGGAATGGACATTGCTATAAAGGAGCAGTAGCCATTTGTTGAGTGGTTCTGTGCTGCCTAGTTTATTATTCCACAAAACAGAGAATGCTTTTTTCTTTTTCCAGATCTGCAACATAAATGTTCTTGGTAAAGCTAGGGTCTCTCTGTGTAGGCACTATGAATTATCTTATTATACCCTCCACCCCTCCCTTGCTGCTGGCTCACCCTTTGCTTTTTCAGTCCTTTTTGCCACTGTCTGATGATCTGAATAGAATTTCCAGTGGCTTCTAGGAACTCATTTGAGACAATCACACATGTCAGTTTTGACATTGATCTGAAAAGAAATCCATAATTCAATAGCCACATGTTCCATTTCTCAATAAGATACCAAAACTAATATCTGTGCCCTTCAGAATGTGTTAAATCTGGGAATGGAAAGTCCTGTGTGAAGTTACAAACACATTCAGTACCTGAGTTCACCCCAAAACTGAGTTACATGTGCCAAGTTACAGTTAAATGTTTTAATCTTTGCATCCTACCTCATGTTTGGTGGGTATCGTTGAAGGTACAATGGAAGTACATACATGAAATAGTAATAATGATTATTTGAATGTTATTTCACACCGAGAAGCAAGCAGTAATTTACCAGTGTCTGGATTCAAATGTCACTCTCAATTCTCATTCTTAAAGGAATAAAAAATGTCTGCAAATTCTTTCAGGCATCTCTTCCACAGAGGGTTAAAAGGGGAATAGTTTTTGGGTTGAGTTATACTATCATCCAGACAAAAACTCCAAGCGGCTTTGTGCTTGATGTGGTCAAGAGAATCACAGCTGGTTTACCATAAAAAGATAAAACACAGACTTGCCCATCTTGTACCTGTGAGAGAAAGGCAATATTTTAATGTGGGTTTTGGTTTGGTTTGTTTTTTTGATGCTACTCATACTTCCCTCCCTGTATGAGGACATGATAACACTCTGTCACTAGGCATAATGCTATGGGTTAAAACTCCCTTTTAGTTTAGTGGAGCTAAGATTTCACATTTGGATGTTAGCTATGTTTTCTGGCACCATCACTGTTTTGTTTGTTATTTGGTTGTTGTTTTGGTTTGGTTTTTTTTCCCCAGCACACACTGAGACCACAATATCTAATGGCAGCAGACATTAAGAAATCACTTGCTACCTAATGAAACAAAAGTCAGATATGGTAGTTGAGTCAGCCATAGTAGTTGAGTCACTTCAGGTAGCCAGGTACTAGCCTCAGCAGCACAGGTTGCAACCATGATGAATTCCTGTTGATCTGGGATTGTGCACATGTGGGAAACCATCTCAGCTTAAGCCTTGTATATCTATAATAAAAGTGTGGCTAGACAGCTCCAGTTTGGAAGTGCTCTACAGTGTTTTATTTCTTTTGACTAATTGATTTTAGTGACATATTCATGGTACATCATTTTGGTCACTCTCCCACAAGTTATTGCTCCAGTTGCAACCACTGAGTTACTGTGCAAGCCTAGACTTTCTGAGGTATGTGGAGTCTTAACTAGCAGCTTAGTATCAGACACATATCACAGTGCTTTTGTGACACCAAATAGTCTCATGATATACATCAGTGGATCATTTACATTGGAGATGTTTCACTCTAGGACTGATTGTGATGAAAAGTTTCAGACAGTTGATTATATGTGTTTTGCTTTCCACTGTTTGTTTTTTTGTTTGTTTGTTTGGTTGGTTTGGTTTGGGTTTTTTGGTTTTGGTGTGTATTTTTCTGGGGAAGGGGAAAGGAGGGAGGGCTGTGCACATGGGTTTTTGTCAGGGTAGGTTTTGGTTTGCTGTTTTGGGGTTTGGTTTTTTTTTTTTCCATTTAAAGCCTTATCTCAGGAAGACCAAAACAGAAATAAAACACAAGGCACTGCAGAATCAGACTAAGTAACTATTAGCTTGATGACTTAGATTGCTTAGAGGAGCTTGTTATTACTAGGGCTCAAACTGACATCTGCCAGGTCTCTCCTCCTCACCCTTCTTGGATCTGCTTCAAACAGCAGTTCTTCCTGTTCCAAGCATTTTAAGATTAAAAAGCTTAAAAAGAGCCTCCAGCACAAGCTTCCTCTGCTAAATCAGCACAGGTTTAAATGTACAGACTAACTATTGAACTTTATACAGGACTCCCCATCCTATGGAAGACTGCTAAGCATCTTTGGTTATGGGTTAGCACCGTGTAGGATTGGATCAAAAAGGATTAGTGATTAAGGAAAGACATGTTTGATCAGCTTATAGTAAAGTAGCTCTCAGGAGGAGTTAGTCTGAGTAAATAAAATGAAATACCATTCCCACCACACACTGAAAATAGGACATTCTTGGCTTTCTTTTCCTAATGTCACCTTATTTTTATGGTCTTTGAGGGTTTTGCATTTGTCCTCATCTTGCTACAGTCATAAAAAGAGTGACTGGGTATATATTGGCTAGAGTGGGGATTTCTAATATGGGTGGCAGTGAAAGGTGCTGCTTTTTGACCTCCAGCCTTTCACTGGAGGTGAAAGGAACAGTGAAAGAACCTCTTCTACTCTCTCTCTCTGCAGAGCAACAAACTTTTGGCCATCTTCAGTTGCGCAACACAGCAGAGATGCAAGAGGGCTCAACTAAGCTGCCAATAACCATAATGGTATTACAACCAGGAGGATACAGGTGCTGGGAAGTAGAAAAGACTTGTGCAAGATGAAGTTATCGATGGTGACTTTGTGATCAGAAACATTATTGGAGACTTACCAGAGGAACAGTTTATCCTTCTAAGTTCTGGGATATGAGGCTGGAAATACCTGGATGTTGAGTTATTCTCATACTGCATATTCTGAAGGAGGGAGAAGCAGTGAATAGACTGCTTACCATACTGGGGCATATAAATATAGCTTTCTCAATTTTATTCCTTGGTTTTTCTGATTTTTACTAACATACATTTGAATATGCACATGAAAGACACCATCATAACTTTTTATTGGCAAAGCTAATTGCAAAACACACCTGGATACACAGCCAATTTCCAGTCTATTGCTGTCTGCACTGCATTCTTTGCAAATATCCCAGTTGCTCATCTACCTTGTGCAGCCTGGTGTGGATAATAAGCTTGCCTTGATCTTGTTACCTGATTCCCCTCTTTGTATCTCTTCTGTACCAGAACTGTTTTCCTGCGCTCCTGGTGGAAACAACAAACTGTGCAAACATTAAAATAAGAGTGTGGGGCAAAACATAGAAGGCAACTTAAGTTCTAAAATTAAAAGGAAATGAAAAAGTCATTGTCCTCAGAATATGTCACAGGCTCAGTTCGACCTGTGGATGAGTACTCGGTGCCATGCTGACGGCTTTAAAATGAAGTCCCAGCTTCGAAATGAAAGTGCTGGCTGCAGCAAAGTATCATGGGGCTTGCAGTTCGGATCGTAACCTGAGAGGCTTCCTGCTCCAGTTGCTGCTTCCAGCCTCCGGGTTTGGGGTGTTGGTCTTTTCCACTAGGCTCTTGATGGGGGGGGAGGTGGGAGTTTATGGCTGCTTCTGCTTTTGCTGGGCTTTGCCTCAAAATATTGTTGGTTGTTTTTTGTGTGCCTGTGTTACTTAACCTCCTCATATGGGGGTGGGGGCTTGCTTGTTAGAGCAGACTGTGTTAAGCCAGCACGTATTGTAATTCACTTGGCTTTGTTTCAACCTCATGCGTTTTTTCAGTCACATTATTACATTAGAAATAGATAATCAATCTCTTGACACTTTCACAATTATTAGTAGTAGCCAGCTGAAATCTGTGGAAACAGTAATGAAGGTCTATAATGTAGATGTGGAGAGTAAAGATACTGGATTTTCCTATTTGATTTGAAATGCATGTTTAACTTCAGCTCTGACTAATAAATAGACTTTGATCATAGTATGTCACACGGTGTTTTAAAATGTGGGCAAGTTGTTTTTGAAACCTTCATGTTGTGCTTAAATATTTCTTACATACAATTTCCTAATAACTGTTAAGACCAAAGCCCTCAGAATCTGTTTCTTATTAGACTTGCAAAGTTTATGTATTCTCCTTAATCAGATTCAAGTTTCAGCTGTGTTGTACTGTAATTTGGGTGGTGGGGTGGACAAGGGTGCTTTTAGTTTCAGTTTTTGGTTTTGTTTTTTTTTCCTATGGCTTGTTGTTATTTGTTTTAATGGGTTGATGAAAGAGACAGAAAAGAAAAGAAAGCAAGAGAAAGGAGAAAGAGGAGAGAGACATAGGGAGGAGGAGGGAAGGGAAGGAGGAGGGAAGGCAAGGAAGATGAGAACGAAAAACAAAAGAAAAAGTGAAAGAAAAATAAACTAAAAAAAGAAAAAGAAAAAATAAGATGACAAAGGAAAGTAAAAGAAAGAAGAAAAAGGAAAAGGAAAAAAGGGAAAGGAAAAGGAAAAAAAGAAAAGAAAAAGCAAGGAGGAAGGAGTGAAGGTTTGGGAGACAGAAAAAGCAAAAACATGGATTTTCACTTTTATGATATGAAAAACATCAGGAAACAATGGCAAGCCCTAAATATGTACACAAACCACAACATATAAATAGGAGAGCTATGAAGAAGACAATTCTGTGTATGCCCTAGAACTCTTCTTTCTTTGCAGACCACAGTATCTTCCCAGAGGGAAAAAATATAATTCAGAAAAAACTTATCTTTAGTAGAGAGGTACAAAAGATATGTTCTATGTAGCAGCTAGCCTGCTTTTCAGGGTGAATGACTGAAGTACATTTTAGAACTGGATGCTGCCTGAAGAGCTGTGATTAGAGAGAACTCTGTGTCAGTAAGCCATAAGAGAAAGAAATGAAACAGCCTAAGGAATTAAAAAAATCTAAATATAAAAATATATCTGAGTTGTTATCTTGGTCTCAAGTTTTAGCTTTAGATACCACAGATCTTTATTCACCTATTTTGAGTAAGACCTACATTTATACTTTAAAAAAAAAAAATCAAAGAATCAGGCAAAATAAAATAATTTATCAGAAATTCTGTGTTACTCTTAAAAAGGAGTAAAAAAAAAACTTTCACCCACAAAACATTCACATGTTCATTTAAGAAACCCATCCACAGTTCAAAAATGGGCAGGACAATGCACTTGAAAGAGACCTATCTGATTAAAGTAGAACTTGAGGTCAGCATTAGTAAAAATCCTTTAATTCTGCAAGAAACAGTTTCCCCAAATTCCTAAATTGTGACATTTCCTTTAGTTAACTTTTCTGACAAATTGTACTTAGTTCTGCTTCAACTATGGTTGTTTTGTTACTGGATCTTTGGCTTCTGGGGATTGGTATTACCATGATAGCTGCAGATTAGCTTGTGGATACATAAAAAATGCTATATCCAAGCTCTGGCAAGAAATGGGTAACAACAAAAAAAAAACCCAAAACAAACCCACAAACCAATCAACAAATAGAACAACCCCCACAAGCACACGAACAAACAACAACAAAAAATAAAGATCAAACTCAAATCAGCCACTCTTGAAGGAAATAGGAAGGAAACAATGGCATATCCTGAGAAAATCAAGAGAGCACCTGGGACACATCTCCATATCTTCCTTCAGGAATTCCAAGGCGAGGAGAATCATCTTCCAAATGGCAATACAAAAAGCAAGATGAACAGACAGATGTTTTTAACCCCAGAGGTCAAGTTAACTGACTAAATGGCCTATTACATTGTCAAATATAATCACAGAGCCAAATCTGAAGTCTTCTGCATCACAGAGTATATTTGACTTAGGCCTCAGATAAAACTGATTCACTCCACTTCCATGAATATTTAAACCAGCAAGAGCATGCAACTGGAATTTAAAAAAAAGGAAAAATAATACTCTGGGAAATCCACTGAAACAGATTGTCTGTCATTTTACTTTTGTTCTGTTTATTCTGTCTGTAGTTCAAACTTCATTTTTTTCTGTGGCTTGCCTAAACAAGTTCTGGGTTGTAGATATGACTTCTTCAACACAACAGAAAAATTTCAGCTCATTATTCTTAGGAAAGAAACTGCATAATACTGGAGCCATCTGTAAGGACAGACAGTGTCACTGCACATTAAGGAGCTCAACGATAAGGTCCTGATGGAGGTCCCTGATGGCTTTAGTAAGTTACTGCATTCTGACATTGCTGAGTGTGGTACAAGATATTTCAGTTGCACAGAACTACAGGATTACTGTGTTTCCAAAAATCCTACTCAGAAGGTTAATAGAATGAGTTGTGGTAGGACCATGGCAGATCTGTCACACTGATGAAATAAAGCTGGATTTTTTTTTTTTTTTCAGTGAAGAGATAGTACCCATATGCCTCTGCCTGCTTCCCAGGCTCAGTGAACAGGCCCTACAGAAAAACAGAAAACCCAACTGGAAACCATCGTTTAGCATGGGTAAACGAGAGAAGGTGATGTATGTAACAGTCAATTATTTCCACAACCAAGGACACTAACTGCAAGCTCAGATTTCCCAACACACACAATCTTGCAGATTGCACTGATAGAGGCTAAGCTGAAGACAGCAGGAGTTTTCTGAGGAGCCAGAACTAATGCAAGGCCCTGGGTTGCCTAAATGTAGATACAAATGTTCCAAATTCAGATTTACTTTATATAGTTCGTGCTTATGTTTGCCTGGCTGTGCTCCAGGAGAACTTCACCCAAACTGGAATTTAGGGTCGCAGGGGGATTTAGTTGGAGGTCTTAGGCTACAGGAAAGCTGGGGTTCTGTGATGCTGTGTTCTCCTTTTAACAGCTCCAAAACTGTGACAACACCATTGAATCAGGCAGGAAATAATCACATTTAGACAGCCACAAGGGCGGTTCTTGAGGCCTCCTGCCCTACGATTTTCAAGGCCATGTTCTTGAAGTACAGGGCATGTAATTTTCCTAATGGTTTGAAATGGAAAGTTACTTGATACCTCCCTATTCTAAAAGGGGGGAAAAGATGGGAGTGGTGAAGTTGTTGAGCACAGACTCTTCCAGTTCACAAATGGGAACAAATTCCACAGATCTTTTGATAATACGAAAACTTATTGAAGAAACAGCTGTCATTTTTTCTGGGTTCATCAGAGATCACTAGTGAGATAGCAGCAGCAACAGCAGCAAGCTATAACCACAACTTCCCGAAAAGATTAATGGAAAAGAGCAGGAAATCATCTTCTCCTTCACCAACAGTGGCTGCCATCTGGTGGCAAGACATGAGGGACAGGAGATACCTTCTCCAGTCTCCCAACTCCAACTGGCAAGTAAAGATTTAGATAAAACTTGCAAAGATACAGTGTTTTCGTTGCTACCTGTTGAAATTTTTGTGCGTTGGAACATGCCAAAACAGAAATGGGAAAGGCTGTGATTGTATGCTCACTACCCTTCGCAGGCAGGATGAGGGTGGTGTATCCAGCACGGTCCTTTGTCTGGACCTAAACAACTAGGGATATCTTATACTGGTAAAAATACATTATACAAGTTTGAGATGTGGTAGGAAGAATGAAAAGAAAAGGAGGCAATATAAGAACTAATATTGTTAAACTTGATTTTTCTGAGTTAGATCAGGGTTAGGCAAAGAAGGAGAGGGAGGGGAGGGAAAGAGGTGCTGCAACATAAGAAAAATACATACAGAAGGGGAAGACATCTCTTAAGAGTCTTTCTAAAATTCTTTCTCAGAAGGAGCTTTCTGTAGAAATTGAACAATGGGACATAATAATGTTTATCTCTCACTGATAGGGTGATGGAGGCAGGCAGCTGTGAAGGCAGCTGTGAAGCAAGACTGTGGCAGGGGAATTCCTTCAAGGGTAAGTTGTGGTTTAGAGAAATGGAAAAGCTACAGTTCAGATTCCTGCCTACATAAAAGCTCTGAAAGAGATGTCTTTCAGCTTCCATCTCCTTCATCATTTCCACACAACCTAAGGTTGACTTGCTCCACAGTCCCAAGTGCTCAAACTACAATGTCACATTATGTTGTGGGAAAACACAGGCTATCATAAGTTATCATGTGTTTTTAAAATGTGTATTTTGTGGTCAAAATCCTAAATATTCGCCCCAGAGCACCTACTGGATTTAAATAGAGTCAGCATTCATAAGGGGTTGGCTTTTTTGCCAGTGCAAATGACCCTAAACAATGATGTCTGAGGAAATCTTCAGCCTTTGATTGTTCCTCTTCTGAGTAGCTTTAGTGATTCACAAAAGGGGATTCAGCAACAGTGACTGACTTCTTTATTCTTCTGTCATTCTTATGAAGCCTTGATGCTTGCACTAGTTCTTGGGCTTGTCTTACCAGCCTTCGGATCACCACACAGCGCTTCTTGGACCCAGAGGCTCGCAATCCTGGCAAACAAAATGCAGAAGTTATGATCTGTAGCAGCCTTTCTTGTGGTGAGGTAAACCAGCCATCCTACAATGTGATTATAATGCCAGCTTCCAAAGATCTGCTAATGAACTTTTCCTCATCAGCTAATGATTTGCCTTGCACGGCTTTTACCTAAATTTTTAATTGCTATTTTTAAGGGAGGGGCACTGAGGGAAGAGTACCAAGCCATGTGCTAAAGACCCCAGAGATCAGAGCCAGATGGAGAACATGAAATTCCTGCCTCCTGCTACTACATTCAGTTCCTATCTATCTTCCTCAGGCATTACTTCTTGTTTTTATTATTATTAAAAAAAAAAAAAAATCTGTATTTAGAAACTCCAGTACAAGAAAGTGCTGAAAATGGCCCCCTTATTTCCTTGAGAGACATAGCTAAATTTAAAGATGTTATTTTCCTCGTGTCACTGAAACAACCTCTTCAGAAAAAGAAAGACCACAATGAGGCTTTGAAAGTTGAAAAAGAGGAGCTCAGCAGCAGTTATGGGACATGCTTTTACTAAACCTTCCATCAAGCAATGGAAGATCTTGTTTTAAGAGGGTTATCTAAAGAAGAGTGATAATATGAAAGACAATGCTGTAAAGATACAGGGAGTGTGGAAAGGATTGTTCATTTCTTTCTCTTTGGGTGGACCTCTATGCTCTGAGTTTTTGAAGTTTGGGAAAGGAAGGAGAAATCATGTCATTGCTGTGCTCTGTATATCCATCTCTATGATTCATCTGGTAGGTCTTTGTGTTCTTAATGAGCAATCATTTGCTCAAGTTCGTCTGCTGATTGATATGTTCCTTCTATCAGAATTTTCATCCTTTCTGTCAATGTAAAACTGTAGAGGATTCCTCTGAGATTATAGCAGCTATCATTGACTTGAGATTGTGATAAGCCATGTGCCCTCCAGCACTTGCATAAGCTTTACAGTGACAACCACAAAACAGAGCATGGCTCAACGTGGCAGTTTTATGAGATTTCTGGAGTGCATCAACATGATCAGGATAATGTTTTGACTGTGTGCTGTAGACTTCTGGGTTCTTCAAAAGGCAACTTGTTTTACCCAGTTGAGACAGAAAGAAATTGTTTTGTCTGTCTATAGACATCATACTGTGTAAGCAACAGGGACCAGCCCAGCAGTGAGTTTTCAAGTGACAGAGAGTTACCTTGTCAGGAAGTATTTGAAAGCAATCAAGAAAATTAATGAAAAAAATCCACATTTTCTTAAAAAGAGTTCTGAGTTCTTTGTGCCCTTCACACATCGTTTTCCATGTTTCTTTTTCCACATGCTGTTGACTTACTGGAAGAGGAAATGAGGCCTCTTATTATAATATCTCTGTGTGTATGCAAGATCCTTCATTTTGTTCCCACAGCTCTGGTGAATGTATGCACAAAAGTAGCATAGTATTTTGTGCCAACTTCAATGACAACCTAGCTCTATACAAAGAAACGGTTAAATAATGAAGTCTGGGAGTAAACTCTGGCAGGAAACCAGGCCTAATAATTCCACTTGGCAAGATTATCCATGCCAGCAAGGAAGGCTGACTTTCTAGTGTAAACAATTAACTGTGGTGATAAAGGATTTACCACATACTATATTACTGGCCAAGGAGGGGAGAAAATTCCTAAACATGAGTGGTCACTGTCCTTCAGTTAATTTGTTCCCTGCAAACTAATTAACTCTGTTTTGGATTTGCTGGCTTTATTAATAGATAGAAGAACAAATAGGAAAGGAAAAAAATAGTGAATTCTGTGTCTCAGCAATGATTTTTTTTTTTTTTTTGTATCTTACCTCTACTGAATTTCAAAGCAATATTTCATTTTTAATAAGTGAACTTTATCTTCAACCAATGAACAATTCATGCAACATGTTTAATGACTGATGCTAAGAAAGAATTGCTGGCACTTTTCCACTAACATCTTGGAGAGGTATCATGTAAACACAGGAAGATGGGGATTGCATTTTGAGTTATCTGTTGACATCTTAAAGAAAGCTCCTTCATGATGCTACAGTGTTATCCTTCACAATTACTTAATGAAGCGAGGAGGACTGATTTTTTTAAGAAATTGGACATTTCATCCATGTTTTTTTTCCTGTGTTGATCTTTTCAATGGCTTTTGACAAAGATTTCATGTCTGAGCCTCAGGATAGCTTTCTGGCTTATAAAAACTCCATAGTTTTAATGGGTTTTTACATGTCCCTTTTTTGCTACACACTAAGTACTAGTACTAGTCTATACAACTTGTACTTTGGCACTCTGTAGTCTGTAGAATTAATTTTGATTCTTTTGTAGATAGTTTGAACAAAATCTGTCTGTTTTTAACTCTGTGGAAATTTGCCTAATGTGTATATAGTGAGTTGAAAGCACTTTCCCTCAGAGGAGTGACTTTCAAGGTCAGATTTAAATTAGAAATTCTGAGGACCAAGGCTTCATATAATTCTGAGTTTATGGAAAGCATGGCATTATACCACAGACTCAGTAACCAGGAGAATTGCTACTGTTCAATGTTTTCAGTAGTTGTGTTCCACAGCTACGTATCTATTCTGTGTGCTACAACAACACTGCTTTGGGACTCAGGCTGAGAAACTCCCACGATGCTTCCCAAAGGTCATTTAACTAAACAGGTACAAACCTGGATTCATCCAGTCTTTTGTGGGCAAACTAAATCAGCTTTCACTGAAACTCTTAAAAGAAAAAAACATGTAAATGCTTGTTTTAAAGAACATGCCAACAGAGATGATTCCAAGTGTGTCCTCACTGACATTCAGTGTGCTTTTCAAAAGTACAGCATATCTGGCCTCCTTGGCTGATGCCATGTGTCTCTTGCCTCTACAGATGAGCTCAGTTTCACAGGAGCTCAAATCTCACCTTTGCCATTCCCAGTTTATTTCAGTTTTGGTGAAAATGTAAAGTGTGTGAGTTAATAAACCAACACTTTACACGTTAGATCCTCAATGGAGCTCTGCTGGGAGCCAAAGATACCGAAACTGTATGTGCCTTGAAGCAGTCCAAATGTGTAATCAAATGGAAGTCTGCTGCAGATCGCCAAGCAATTAGCAAGATTAAAATATTTCCTGCAAATGTTTCTTTCTTTACTTTTTCTACCCCAAATGGTCCATGCTCATCTCATCTCTGTCTGTTTTTCCCAGCAGTGGTCTCAGGCATCTCAGATCATATGACTCCTATTATGAGAGTGGCACCCAGCTTATGATCCATCAACGCCTCACCTACAGAAGGCGGCGATGGAGAAGTACGACATGCTAACACCTTTCAGACATTCCACTAAGAAAACCAGGGGCATAAAAATAGACAATACACCATCAACAGTGGTAATAAATTCTAATTATAATGGGGCCAGCTGTTGGAAGCTACTGGCCAAAATGCCTTTATATGAATCCAGCTAAGTCAGATGACAGTACTATTTAACCCAGCTATGTCTCATGACTGTTCTTGTGTGGTGATACATTTACCAATTCCCAAAGCAGCCAACACATGAAGGATCATAAAAGGCAGTATTACAACTACACAGATTGGAGCACAACATGTTCAAAAGCTTTACAGTTTCCATCATTTCTTTTAATTATAAAGGTAAATTACCTAACTGGAGTACACAGTGAAGAATATGGTTTCTGATTAAAGGTGTGGTGTGTTTGGAAGCATATGAGTGGATCAAGATATCTGTTTTGCTTTGAAGTAAATCCTGTAAGAACCACCATTATCTCATGGAAAGTTTTGAAAATGCCATTTAAAAGCACTTGTGTTCAGATTACCCACGTGCCAGAGCAAACCAGTGAAACCCCTTGAATCATTCTTGTCATGAGACTATCTCAAAACACATTTTCCAGACTGTTGAAAGAAGGTAGCGTTTCCTCTAGGCACCATATGTTGTGAAGTATTATAAATATATTGCAGAGCCTACAGTCAGGATCAGATTAATTAGCTTGTGAAACAGTAGTGTTTTACTTTGTTGTCTCATTTATTTCAGAGGTACCAAAGCCAGTGCTGAGACTGGTTTTTCATGTATAAACATTCTAAAATAACACATAGAGTTCATCTTCAAAGGTATGCATTTCTCCAGCACATATGTACAGACAAGGTGCCAGATATGTGGCCACATCTCTCTCTGCCAGTCCAGCTACAATTTCCTGTTCCTAGTCTCTGTTTCTGAACTCAGGAGGGCTTGCAATTAAAGTGACCCCAGAAAAACAACATGATGAGAAGCTGCCCTCCATCTCATGCCTTTCCCACAGAAAAGAGCCGAATAAGAGCACCCTAAAACCATGAGCAGCTGCCTTCCCAAGGTCTGTATAGATCTGTGACTAATAAGTGCAATCCAGCCTATGCCTTATGCCTGATTATTTGCTTCTCTTCAGTGTGCCACTTTGTGATAGCTTGAGAAATTGCAGTGGTGAGGAACATGACTCTAAGAGTATCTTCAGTCTTCTCTGTTTCTCCTCCTGTAATTTTATGGCAACTTGAGGTGATATCTGCTAGGATTTCGTCTCGTCCAGCTGCTCAGCCCCCATGAGGGACTCATCATTATGCAGTGTTTCCAAGAGTGCTGAAATGATGATAAGATGCTTAAAGAGCCAAGGCCCATGATGTGCAAAAGTGGAGTGCAGGTCTTGTGTATGTGTGTGAGCCTTCACCCAAAGCTGGAGAGTGTCCTTTGTATAAAAGCACACAGCATCCAATAAGCTCCAGTGGCCCTAAGCTCAAACCTTAACCAAATGTACTCATGTTAAATGACAGAAGTCACTTTCTACAGCAATAAGAGAGAAACTCTCATCATTCTACTGATGCCTCGTTGCTCTGAAATTGCAAAGTAAAAAGCCAAGGTCACAGAATCAATAAGTTTGGAAGAGACCTCAAGGATCTTCAAAGTCCAACCTGTCACCCAAGACCTCATGACTACTAAACCATGTCACCAAGTGAAATGTCCAGTCCCCTCTTGAACACCTCCAGGGATGGTGACTCCACCACCTCCCTGGGCAGCCCATTCCAAGGGCCAACCACTCTCTCTGTGAAGAACTTTCTCCTCACCCACAGCCTAAACCTCCCCTGGAAAGGTGTTAGGCTTCAAGCTGAGGTTGGTAAAATGTAAGTTCAGGCTGATGGATGGTGAAGACTTCCACCTCTGATGTCTTTCCTGGCCATGTGGGGAAAGGAGCTGGGTTTGGCAAGCTCCTACTTCCCATGTTGCATGGAGCACAAGGGTTTGCAGGACCAATATTCCAATGAAACAATAAACAGTGTGTATTAGCTCTTAATGGCAAAGAATTTAGCCTGGAGAAAAGGAGGCTGAGGGGAGACCTTATTGCTTTCTATCACTACCTGAAACGAGGTTGTAGCAAGGTGGTGCCAGTATCTGCTCCCAAGTAGCATAATGAGAGGAAATGTCCTCAAGATGTACCGGGGGAAGTTTAGATTTGATGTTAGAAGAAAATTCTTTGCTGGAAGAAGATGCTTGAAAGACGTGTAGACAGGATGATGAGAGACATGATTTAGCATCAGACTTGGTAGAGATAAATAATGGTTGGACTCAATAATTGTGAGGGCCTTTTCCAGCCAAAGTGATTTTATGATTGTTTGCTAATAAACGCTGTGCTGTGCACAGGTGGAATGGTCACTAAACATACTTATTTAAATGGTATCCAAAAGGAGGCAGTAAGTTATTAAAAGAAGTACTGCTTAGGGCTACCTGCTTCTTAGGTTTCTTGCACAGCTAACATTGCATTCTGATGCATTGCAAAGATACTGCACTTCACTAGAACAGAGAACTTGTGCTCTTTCTTTTTTTCCCTGTTAGCCAGTGATTTGAAAGCATATGTCTCAGAGGACAATACTGAGTAGATCAGAATTATGCATCAGTAAATGTCAATATTTTTGCAACAAGAAAAGGAAAAACACATTGCAAGGAAAAGTATGTACTGAAAACCGTCCCTTTTTATTCCTGGAAATATATATTATTTGGAACATTAACCAGATGTTAATCTGTGACTGCTAGGAGAAATATTTTTATAAAAGTATTATTTTCTGGAGGTATTTTAAACAGCAAGGGGTATTTAAAAATTGTTTTATTTTGGTTTAGGGAGGAAGATTTACCAGATATTTAGTCTTGATGAAATATGTATTTCAAATGTAAACAACTTTCTGCTGCTAAAGGATTTAACAAACAAGTGAAGAGAAATGGAAAAATAGAGGAAATTCAGGTAACTTGGATGTGATATTAACTTTTATTTGGTTTAGATTTTTTAAGATTCTCCATTATGGGGACAGGAGAATTTTAACAAAGACAACAGATTTTATATTCCACAGACTAGAATATTCAGTCAAAGGCTGCTAATTATTCATTTGATTGTCTAAATTCAATGCATTACCACTTTGAATTTTATGGATACTGCTTTCTTCTGAAAATGTTTTCTTTGGGAGCCTACTGTGTGTGCCTGTGTTGCTATTTATAGGTTCAGCATTCCGATGACAAACATATAGTCAGGAATCTGTATGGTAATTATTAATAGTTACAGTATGCTATGCCTTCCAAATGAAGAAATGGTATGAGTTACATTTCTGACATCCACCAGAAATTTATTCTGTCATCGGGGGGGATATGATTCTTTGAAATATGCTGAATACATAAACAAGTGGAAGTTTTGCATCCTTAGAAAAAATCCCAGTTTTCCTAAATAACATGTGAGGGTCTTGTCTTCACCTCACTTTCCTTTACCTCAGAGAGATGTTGAAATTAGTTCATTAGGATGGTCTTTAGGATAGGTTAGTGATTTTTCAGTCAGAACGATCAAATGAAAAAAAAATTGCCTTTGCTCTAAGTCATACAAAGCTGGTTAGAAAGTAAGTGTCCACACAACTGAGGAAAAGGGCATTTAACTTGTTAAAATTTCTGAAGCATAAGAAAGAGTAAAAATTGTAGCCAGAAACGCTTGTTACCAGCGCACTTAAGGAAAAATAATGTATAATATAGAAAATATTTTAATATAGCACTGTATAACTTCCTACATGCTGCATATGACCCTTTTCCGCTCGAAAGCAGAGAGTAGTTTAGTCTAAATGCTTTCTTGGTACACTGAAAACAACAGTCAACTTTCCCCATGCTTTTCCAAGTAACAGTTTTGGGTAAGCAAAGTCAGAGTTTTCTCATTGTTTCGTAGGTACCCTTTCTGTTGGCACGTATTGGAACCTTGAGGCTGAGTAATGATCTTGTGGCTGTGTTAACAGAGAGATTCATGAATCTGTAGCAGAACTGTTTTGCACCAGTGCTCCACGATTGAAGCCCAAATCTGTCTGCCACAGAGTGAAAACAAGTTGAGGCCACTGAGGCAAAGTGTATAAAAACAAACAGACTTCGAGAACTTCTTACCAGAGGGCTTACAATGAAGTGGAGTGTTAAAGGGATGGTCAGAGGAGCCTCCTGGAGTGTAGAAAGTCCAGATTTATCAGTGCTTGTCCAAGCTGACCCAAATCTCTGGAGGTTTTGACTGTTCATCATCAACAATAATGTGAATGACCCCATTTATTACACTTCTTCTATACTAGTGATAAGTACTGTCCATGATACTGGGATGTAGCCCACAGAAAACAAACAAAACTTCTTACTGGGGAACATCTGAGAAATTTTTCCTGGAAAGCAAACTAGAAGAACAGTGGTATCTTGTTATGTTAAAGTTCAGTTTGAATACTATCCTTTCATTTCAGAAACCATAAAAACAAAGCTAGATACTGTAAACTAGTAAAACATATCAGTACTACTGAGCAGCAGCGTGCTGGGTCTTGGCAATGCTGATGATGATCTGCTATGCCTTTCTCTGGTGGATTGAAAGCTCCTTCTCCTTAGCAATCTTTACCTAATTACTGTCATTTTGTAGAGCACAAGTATGTGGACAAAAGACTGTTAGAACTTCAAATTTTCCAGCCTGTATAACTCAAAATGTTGAAAAATCTAAAAAATTTCTTCTGATGTATTTGTTAAAGGATGATCATCTTGCTCATTTAGATCTTGTCACCTATTCTGCATTTCCCATTTCTATGTCTGTTTCCACATCCTATAGTTGCCTGCTTTGGAATTTAATCTCTCATATTAGGGATAATAACATTAAGATAAAGTAATCATTCATCAAATATTATAGTAGTAAACAATAATTATTATTATTATTATTAATAACAAGTATAACTGAGAAAAAATGTACAAGGCTGTTTGATTGCATCATAAAAATGCATTAAATTTTCTAAATTGCTAAGTCTATGATCCTACCTAGCAATACTGTCAAAGGGAAGGCCACACCATGAAATCCATGGACACAGGGGAGACAAAACAATCTTACCAGAATTTCTAATGAAAGCAAGGTGGTGGCATAAAATTAGGATTATTTCAAAATGAGGGAAAGAGGCATCACTTGAGGGAAGAACTGCATTTCTTAGGATCATGAGTGCTTCCTTGTTTTTTTCCTTGTTTTGTGGAGCACAAATACTGTCTCTGCTTACTGTAAGTAACAGTAGTGGTAATAATAACAAAAGGAAACTTTCCTACTTTTAAACCAGTAGGAGTTCTGGAGGATTGAGGATTAGTCATTCCCTCTTCCCCATCCATTTTGCTTAACAGCTACAGGCTAAGATAATAAAAGGTGATTTTAGAATCTGAAGAGAGGCTGTTGCAGCATGCAACAGATTTTATTAATCTTTCACAATTAAACTATACACTGTCAAGGGTCACCTGCAGCCAACCTATCAGGCAACAATTCACAAACATACAGAATTAGAGAAGTCATAGAATCGTAGAATTATTAGGGTTGGAAGCGACCTCAAGGATCATCTAGTTCCAAACCCCTGCAGGGACACCTCACACTAGATCAGGTTGCTCAGAGCCTGGCCTTAAACACCTCCAGGGATGAGGCTTCTACCACCTCCCTGTTCCAGTGTCTCACCACCCTCATGGTGAAGAATTTCTTCCTAACGCCCAATCTGAATCTACCGATTTCCATTCCTCCTAGTCCTATCATTACCTGACACCCTAAAAACTCCCTCCCAACTCTTTCAGTCTGTCCTCATAGGAGAGGTGCTCCAGCCCTCTGATCATCCTCATGAGCCTTCTCTGGACACCTTCCAGCATGTCCATATCCCTCTTGTAATAGGGGCCCCGGAACTGGACGCAGTACTCCAGGTGGGGTCTCACCAGAGCAGTGTGGGTGGGGAGAATCATCTCCCTTGACCTGCTGGCCACACTTCTCTTGATGCAGCCCAGGATCTGGTTGGATTTCTGGGCTGCAGGTGCACACTACTGGCTCATTTTGAGACTGGTCCCAGGACTGGTCCCAGGACTGATCCCTGAGGGTCTCCACTTGTCACTGGCCTCCACTTGGGTATGGACCCATTGACAGCCACTCTTTGGGTGCAGCCATCAAGCCAGTTCTTAATCCACTGAATGGTCCACCCATCAAACCCATGTGTTACCAGTTTGGAGACCAGGATGTCATGCGGGACAGTGTCAGAGGCTTTGCTCAGGTCCAGGTAAATGATGTCAGTTGCTCAACCTTCATCTATTAATGTTGTGACCTTGTCATAGAAGGCCACCAGGTTTGTCAGGCAGGATTTGCCCTTGGTGAAGCTGTGTTGATTGTACCCAATCACCTCTTCGTTGTTCTTCTGCCTCAGCAGTGCCTCCAGGAGGATCTGCTCCATGATCTTACTGGGCACACAGTTGAAACTGTGCCTATAGTTCCCTGGGTCAGTCCTTTAATAACACATTCACGCAAATTAGTGTCCTATATGTGAAGTACAACACAATTAAGGTCATTGAGGCTTCTGTTTACTTTTTTGTTACTACTTCCTCTATGAGCTGCAGTCTCTTTGCATTCTTGGAAAGAGGATTTCAAGAACCATTCTGATGAACAATGTGTCACATATCACATAGACTGATATATGTGCCTATTCATCAAAATCAGTTGTTCACAAGAAGCCATGGTCAGTTGTAAAACCCTAAAAAAAATACAGTTTTCCAACTTCCACCCCTTTGTATACCCTTTGTATATCCACCTCCCATTGTATACCCTAAAATGGGAGATAACACTTTGGTAAAGCATCCCTGCTGTGTAGGACAGAATGCTACATGCAATGCATGTTTTTTCAGGAAAACATCCTCAAAACCTATTTGTTACACAGAAATAAACCTTTTCCATTTATGTTTTTCCTTTTGAGAAACATTAATTGTTTATAAAATACACGATTGTTAATGTTTATTAATTCATGTGCATTACATAAAGTAGATGGTGGTATTTAATGTATTTATTACAAATATTCATAAGTAATATGCAGAAAGGCAAATCATTTAATAAAGATTTGCCACAGTGCAGTCAGATTAGCCTTGCAGGAGTCACAGGTAGCTTTTAAGATACTGAATAATTAGGTCATTAAAAAAAAGAACAAAGAGAAAAATTCCATTTGAATGGCTATGAAATAGTGTACATTACTAACAGGAGGGACATCACTGATTGTGGAATCACTGAGAATGCTTTTTGCAGAAGAGGAGGAGGCTCAGGGGTGACCTCATTACTGTCTACAACTACCTGAAGGGAGGTTGTAGTCAGGTGGGGGTTGGTCTCTTCTCCCAGGCAACCAGCAGCAGGGACACAGTCTCAAGTTGTGCCAGGGGAGGTATAGGCTGGATACAAAGAGGAAGTTCTTCACAGAGAGAGTGATTGCCCATTGGAATGGGCTTCCCAGGGAGATGGTGGAGTTGCCCTCCCTGGAGATGTTCAAGACTGGATGAGGCACTTAGTGCCATGGTCTAGTTGATTGCTTAGGGCTGGGTGATCAGTTGGTCTGGATGATCTTGGAGTTCTCTTCCAACCTGGCTGATTCTATGATTCCGTGATACAGGACATCAGTTCAATGTCTAGCAGGAGTCAGAAAGCAAATGGTACATCAGGATTTGCTAGAAAAGCAACAGAATCAAGGAGAACTCATCATTAGGTTACTGAGTACTTGCAAAAGCCTCGTGCTTCTTTTAAAACCTCTCTTCATTTACTGGCTAAACCCAGAGACAGGGCCCTAAAGTACATGGATTCCTTAACTGACCTAATATGGCCATTTTCCACATGTCTAAAACTGCATGCCTAATTTGCAGTGGAAAGAGAAAAAATCACCAACACTAATTCCGTATTTTTGATGAGCAGAACTTGCTGCAGGATGTTGAAAAGTATTATAGCTTGGTGTTTTCTAGCAGACTGATTTCCACATCCAGGTCAATAACTTATAACATCAAGATATAGTTAACTGCAGTTGCATGAGTTTCTGTTCAGTATTCCACATATACAAAAAAGAAGTTGTAGGAAGTAGAGGTGGGTTCTGGGATCTGTAAATTGGTCGTGGTTGATAAATGAGGTGAGTCCCTAAGCCAACAGCAGCACTAACTAGTATGCATGTCTGTGGTTCATATTTTTCATTTGTTTGACCTACTCCTAAATTTTTATAAACTGATCATCATTTATGATTTATTGCAATTTAAAACAATACATAAAGACCGTAGTAAACACAGCAGGAAGATTTTATCTGCATTTATTTCTTATGATGCACTGTAAGTTACTGAGGGGTTTCTTGATTTCCCCCAAAGTAATTTGTTTTTTGTGAATCCACTTAAATGAGTCTTTCTTTCGTTGCTTCTGCATGTGCACTGCATTTAAAATAACTGTAATGTGGAGAGCTGAGGGAAGTGTCATGAGCATCTAAAATTTAATGTCAGATTAAGAGACTTTTCCCACCAACTCAAAAATTTGATTCTCATCTTTATTATTGCTGTATGTCTTAAGGGTTTCAGGAGAAAAATAGACAATAGATTTTGATAGTCTAGAACTCATCCTCAAAAAGTAATAAAAATATATAAATACATAGAAGAGATGAAAGAACTCAGAAGAAAATTTGATACAAGATATTTCTAGATATTGGACTATTTATTAACAACCTGTTTAGGCAAATTCAGAAATACCCTAGAGTAAAGCCTAGTTTAGCATAGGTTTCAGTGAGATGATTGATGAGGATTGTTATCATCTGTATTTAACATTTAATTAAGATGTTTCTTCTTGTAATACCAGGCAGTTTGAAGAGGTATATTTGTGGCTTCTGTTCTAGACTATCCTAAATTCCTTGCCTTCCTGCTCTCAATACTAAGGTACCTGGAGCAAGGTTGGTTGTGATTTAAACAGGAGCAGCATCACTCCTGTTCTGATTTTCCTCGTTCTTTCCTCAGGAAATAGTGTGCGAGTTGTAGTTTTTCTTTTAAAAAAGGGAAAGTCAAAGTTGTGGTTCTCACATGCAGAAAGGAAAGTGCTGGGTCTTATTAAGGCACTTGATTCATTCCACATTCACAGTCCAGACCCTGAGAAAGTGCTGTCTTGCATTTTGCCCTTGCCAGCTGTCAGTCTGGACACATAGCCTGAATTAAATGAGAATGCAAATAGAGAAGTGCAATTCTGCAAGCATTTTTTTTCATGCTGGAGCCATAGGCCTTTTATCCTTTAAAAAAAAAAAAAAAGGTCCTTTACAGCCCATTTCAGGACATTCAAACCTAAAGAAATATTTATGTTCCTTGTGGGTCATATTCAGGATGGAAAAATACATGTGCCCATTGAACAAGGTATATAATAGATCAATATGTTATCAAGACTGTCTTTTAAGGCTGGCTTTATAAGTAGCTCAGTCAGTTCAGTTTGCACTAAGGTAGGGAGTGATTTTATTCTTTTTACAAAGGGAGTGCAGAAAGGAATATTTTTCCATCAGCATAACAATGCAGTCAAACAATTCAGAAGCAGTAGAGACGTCTACCATCCTTGCAGATATCATAGTCCCTGACCTCTTCCAATCTCAGGAGTGAATTTGGAGTGGTGTAGAGCATGGTGTCAGGGTAGTTGTACCTTTTCACATCTGCAGCTAAGGTCACATATACATCATCAACACTGATCCCAGAACTATGCTAAACACAACTTCAGCTATGAGCATTTCATGCTATTTCTTGCCTCTTTTGCATCTTATATGAAAAACAGAGTGCAGCTTATAAAGTTTAATATAGAAAGGTAGACTATCAGAAGACAAAACAAGAGCCAAAAAGACAGAAGCAGCTGGTATTGTAGACCATTTCAATACAGCCTTTATCAGGGCACAGTATAAAGCAACAGACAGCACATATATTCAAACAGTATTCACTAGAAACTTGAGAGGGATTACAGACTTCCTCCACACCATGTCATATTTCAATTTAAGACATATGGAATAAATCACGGTAGACAGTGTGGAGCTGGAACACACAGGAAAATCAGTAATAAACCTAAAGGGTAGTCAGAGGTGCTTGAAAGCATGGGGATAGTTTGCAGTCAACTGCTTTTCATTTGAGTTAGAGTCAAGTGGGTACTGGGAACATCTAAGGAGAACTGGCAAGACTGCAAGCAGTTTACTTCGGAGGCCACACAGTGCTTTAGCTTATGGTCATCATTCTTTTACATCCATCTGCCTCCTCCTTGAAGTAACAGATGCTGTAGTACAAGGGGATTGGCATGAGTAATAGGAATATAAAGAAGCCAGTCTTTGCATTTGATCCCTACTTTGGATATTTGTAGAACCCTGTAGCCCAACCCTGACACCATCTGGCTATGGCTACACAATAGTTAGCACTGAAAAGCTCTAAGCTTGTAACATAGCAATATCAACTTAGACATAACGTGCAGTTGTGCACTATCATTGTAAACAGGTTAGTATAATTGTGTGAATAAAAGAAATTGGAAAAATTAATGTCTGAATATAACACACCTGTTATTTCTCTCTTCTGACAGATTCACAATGCCATCTGAGCTCAGACTTTTAGCACACAATTATTTGATTTTGACTTAAGATGCTTGCTAATGTCAGAGCAGGGCTGGAAGAACCAGACTCATGTGGAGCCATGATGAGTCTCCAGGCTGTTTCTGTGCAAGCTGAAGATGCAGAGTTTGTTTTTGTGATAGTATCTGAAGACTGGGAGTTGATGAAATGTTTTTAGTTCTTTCATATGGTAATGTTCCTGTGCTTTGCATGGAAAAAAATAAAAAAGTATGTAAAATGTGCTGATTAGAAATAGAACTTTACTACTGTCTATTTCTGAGGAGCTTTGTCAGTGACAGTTGTTAGAGAAAAATGCATCTATCATCTACCTTTAGTTTTAATAAATTATTTGACAAGACTTACTCAGATATGTCCATGCCTTTCCAGACTGTGTCCCAGGAAAGGCATGCTGTATTGTCAGTTGGGAAACTATGGCTTGCCCACAAGCAGAGAGAGAGCACATCCCAGAACACCCTGCAGCCTTGTTCTGCATTCTGATTCTGTGCATCAGAGGAAGCCTCCCAAGTTAAGATGAGGGGGGAAATAGCTCTTCTTTTCTGGTTATTTGGGGGTTTGCACTATTACTTTTCACTATTTTTAACATAGCAAATATAATATAGGTATTGTAGCTTAGTTGCAAAAACTAGGATTTTAGGCAGGGTACTTATCTGTAAGACCACGACTAACCTCTTTCATGCAGCTACCCATGTCTCTCATCCAGACTGCATTTGCACTCTTTCTCTTGTCAAGAAGGCCACTTCGAAGTAGGAGAGCTGTGTTTGGGAGGTCCCTAGACTTTGACCAACCCAAGGGTTCTAGTTGTCCACAAAAGTTCTACTCAGTTACTTGGGGACAAGTGGAGCAGCAGTCTGTGATGTTTTTGTTTTCTTCATTTAGTGGAAAAGGAGTGAAAATGCCCTCTAATTTCCAACCCTTTCCCACTGCTGGGCAAGGGCACCCTGCAACCCCTACCCACGCAGATGAGCTTTCTGCTTCTAGGAGAGTTTCACTAGGACAAAAACATTGAGTTCTCTGTTGTAGTCCTCCTCCTGGAACTACTGCATGCATTTTGGGAAAACACATCTCTCTTCTGTATCTGTGAAGAAGGAGCAAGAAATGCAAAATTCGAGTCTGGAAAGAACTTTTCCTAGCCTAGGTAAGAAGGATTTCTTGTTTTTTTTTTCCTCTGAGTACACAGCATTATGGATCTAATCATCAGTGTTCAGGTATTCCTTCACACTCTGCGCTGCTATTCTTTCAGCCATTGTCAGCAGGCTGCAACTTCAGTGGCAAGCCTCATGTTGTTTTATAACCCAAATCACAGCTTTAAATAAATTATGAGAAATCTTGGAACCACATCCATTCTCCTGTTTTCCATGTATAGACTGACCTGTCTGAGTCAAAACCTCTTATTCAGCCTCTTCTGGGGCACATTCATTTCTTACCCAACCTGGGAAGAACTCAGTCTGATTTCTGCCTGGCAGAGTCCTTTATTCTGAGAAACTAAATGAATACTCAGTAAACAAAGATTATATCAGTCTCAAAAAAAAAAAAAAAAATCTGAATTTCTTCAAATGGACAATAAAGTACTTCTAGCTATCCATCAAACAAATAAATTGCAGCAAAGTTTTCTGAAAAACAACACTGGCACTGGATTCAGGACTGGCATTGAAGCCAGAATGGGTTGGTAGCTACATCACAGCTTTCATGGTCTTTATGTTCTTAGTTGGGAATATGAAGAAATAGGGGTTTCTCTGACAAACACCAAGAGAATCCTAACATCCATACAGGACTGATGCCCTGACCTCAGTTTATTGGAGATTCACAGTTACCACAAGCACTGCTTTCAGGAGGAAATGGCAGATTAATATATTTTTTTCCTAAGTTTATTCTCTTTTTTAACCCCAGCATAGCTTGTTTTCCAAAGGGACTAACATGTTCATCCATCAGCATATACCGCAGCTGAATATATTTTTGTGCAATCATTTCGCTAAGTAGCAGCACAACCTTGTTTTCCCCCAATGTATTCCTGTTCTTTCCTATCACTGTTAGTATGAACTATAACTTTCAGGCATCATTTTCTCCTACAAATGTTCAAAGACTTTATGTAACTCATCTCCTGGCTGTTTTGTTTTGTTTTGTTTTTTTCCACTTTCTCAACTGTATTTTGTGTCATTGAGCCTCCCAAAAGTTAATTCAATCAGAACAGGCTGCACATGAAGCCAGCTGATATTTTATTTTATTTTATTTTATTTTATTTTATTTTATTTTATTTTATTTTATTTTATTTTATTTTATTTTATTTTATTTTATTTTATTTGCAACATGACCAGTAATTTAATTTCCTTTGAATTACTGCCATATTAACATCATGGGATTGAAACAGAAAAAGGAATATAAGCATTAATAAAATACATATCATAAGATACATTAGCAAAAAGTTGGGTTTTTTACTATATAAAGTAACTGTATGTATAAAGTTACAAACTCTAGAACAAAAAATAATGGAACATTGTACAGACACTGCCAACGTGACAGAGAAATCATATTTTTGCTAATTTTCAAGTCAAATGGCAAGTAATAATTCTTATTGTGAGAAGCAATACCTTTTAGCATAAGAATTGCTAAGCTTCATATGAGGTTTACCTGTCTTGTATTTTCAAATGTTCCTTTTCTTCCTAGGTAAAGAATTGTAAAATTTTAATAACTATTTATTCATGCCTGTGATGTTTTAGCAGTGTATTAGACTATCTGGGATTTGATCAATGTTTCAAAGAGAAGGTTCCAATTAGCTGGGTTAGTTCCAGTTACAGATTGTGGTTGCCTTGAGGGAAAACTCCACTGAGACCCCCTTCAGCCCTCATTGTCTTTATTTTCAATCGTTTGGTACAGAAACTAGTGTCACTCAATCTAAGCCTTGCTGTGCCCTGGCTGAAACCTTAGTTTTTGTAACTAAGATACAACAACAAAAAAACCTTGTATTCTACTCTTCTAAGAGTTTGGGGAAGGCAATAAGCCAAACTGTCAGATGAAACAGAAAATGGGAATTACATCAGTTTTTATCACTGCCCAAATTCTGCTGCTCAGAGCATGAAATATACCTTATGTGACTGTTGATATATCAGCATGAGATACTCCCCTGAAGTCAGGGCTGCACACACCAGAAGCTGTACCAACCTCATTGTCACTTTCAACTTTAATAATCAGATAAAAATAAAAATTTTAAAACATTTTTCAAAATCTCTGCCACAGTAGGAAACTTACAATGAGCTAAGCCATCATAATGGCAAAAAATAGTGTGCTCAATTGACAAATTTATTATACTTTGTCACTTTTTTCCTGATGACTTCCACAAATTAGTGGTAAGATCTTTTGAATACAATTGGTTTTTTTAATTCTTTTCACAGTATCACAGTATATCAGAGGCTGGAGTGGACCTCCAGAGATCATGAAATCCAATCCCCCTGCCAGAGCAGGATCACTTAGGGTAGTCTGCACAGGAATACATCCAGCTGGGTTTTGAAGGTCTCCAGAGAAGGAGACTCCACAACCCCCTGGGAAGCCTGTTCCAGTGCTCTGTCACCCTCACTGTAAAGAAGTTTCTCCTCATGTTGAGCTGAAATCTTCTATGTTCAGGTTTGAACCCATTGTTCCTTGTCTATCACTGTGAACCACTGAAAAGAGCCTGGCCCCCTCCACTTGACACCCACCCCTCACATATTTATAGACATTGATCAGATCCCCTCTCAGTCTTCTCTTCTCAAGATTAAGTAGCCCCAGGGATCTCAGTCTCTCTTCACTGGGGAGATGTTCAAGTCCCCTAATCATCCTCGTGGCTCTCCCTTGGATTCTCTCCAGCAGGTCTCTGTCTCTCTTGAACTGGGGAGCCCAAAACTGGGCACAGGATTCCAGGTGTGGTCTCAGGTGTTTCCTTTAACTCAGTGATACCCTTTAGCTGAATTTGTTGAAATGTCACTGGAAGTCTACAGACACTATAGGCTTAAAGTCTTTTGAAATAGCTGATCTAGTAGCCCCTATTTTTTTTCTACTAAAACTTGTAATTATGAAACACAACCTTTGCAAATACATCTCTTTACCCTGTACATGTGCAGCAGCCAACAGGAAAGTGTATTTACCCTATCATCAAATCAGTTCATTTTAAGTTCTAAGTGTAGGGCAACAAAGCTGGTTAAGGGTCTAGAGAACAGGTCTGGAGAGGAATGGCTGAAGGAACTGCCATTGTGTAGTCTGGAGAAGAAGAGGCTCAGGACAGACCTCATTGCCCTCTATAATAGCTCCCTGAAAGGAGGTTGTACTGAGGTGGGGTTTGCTCTCTTCTCTCTAGCGCCAGGTGATAGAATAAGAAGAAATGGCCTGAAATTGTGCCAGGGGAGGTTTTGATTAGGTATTAGGATAAATTTCTTTACAGAAAGGCAGTCAGGTATTGGAATAGGCTGCCAAGGGAGGTGGTGGAGTCACTATCCCTGGAGGTGCTCACAGAATGTGTGGACATGGCACTTTGGGATGCGATTTAATGGCCACGGTAGGTGTTAGCTTGATGGCAGGACCTGATAATCTTAGAGGTCTTTTCCAACATAGCAGTTCTATGATTCTAAACAACACAAAGAGGCCTGCTTAAAGCAAGGAGAAGACCTTATCAATAGTATTTTATCAGCAGCCACACCTTCTCAAAAAAGAACCACAATCAACATGACAAACAAACTTGATTGTGCTCCTTCAAGCAGGTCCTTAAGGTAAATTTAATACATCTGGATCTTCATCTTCCTTTAAAATGACATGCCATAATTGTTATTTGATTTTGGCCCTGTTACCCTCTTTTGTTTGATTTTTTTGTCCAGTAAAACATACATGCACACACATATAAAAATATACATACACACACACACGTATATATATACACATGTATCAATACTGCAACAGTCTCTTCTATTTCTTTCTAGCACTTGAAGCACCTCAGCTGAAATGTCAGGCTGCCAGTCCAGGATATTCCAGTGGTCCCTGCCGTGATGTGTATGTGTAAGGGGCTCATGGGTACAAATGTTTCTGGTCTGATAATGAAACAAAAAGAAACTGCTGACACTACATTTTCTCTAAAATTGTCCTAAGAATGTATATTTAAAAAAAAAAAATGATAATGTCTAAGGTTATTCCCATTTCCTTCAGTGATCATCACAGAGGGAGAGTTTGCTTATATTTTAGACTGCAGTATGTTTGGGTATACCTGTCCAGTGTCCTGCCATGCACGGTTATGGTATATTACTCCATGAAAATTCTTCCTTCATCATATGTGTTAACACTTACTAGTCCAGAAAAGAAGACTGCAAATAGAAGAAGGAACAAAGACCATTGTTTCTGAGAGATTTTGTTTGCAAACAACGGGGTGTATTGAAACAGAGACAGTGAAGGCTCAGGGGAGTCATATTCAGTTTTGTTTGTGAGTTGATACAACTGGCTCTACCACTCATAAAATCATAACACCATACAATGGTCTGGGCTGGAAGCGACCTCCAAAGGTCATCTAGTCTAACACCCTCAGCAGTAAGCAGGGGTATCCTCAACTAGACCAGGTCATCCAGAGCCCTCTTGAGCCTCACTTTGAATATTTCCAGGGATGGGGCCCCAACAACCTTCCTGGGCAACCTCTTCCAGTGTTCCACTACCCTCATAGTAAAGAACCTGTTCCTAACATCCAACCTAAATCTGCTTTTCTCCAGTTTGAAGCCACAGGCCTTGTCCTGTTACCAAATGCCTTTGTAAACAGTCTCTCTCCATCCTTCTTATAGGCCTCCTTCAGGTACTGGAAGGCTGCTATTAGGTCTCCCTGGAGCCTCCTGTTCTCCAGGCTGCACAACTCCAGCTCAGGTCATAGTGAACATAATTGACAAAGTTATTGAAGCAAGATCACTCCTACAACTGTCGTGCATGTGAGATTTCCTATGTGCTGGATGCTAGAGACAAGAGTTGAGAGTCTAGCCTGGTTACTCACCATCAGGATTATAAACCAGCCCTAGGGGTCAATTGAAAGCTTTTAGTAGAACACTACTATTTGTATGACTGATGTCAAGCCCACAATCATAGTTCTTAGGTAATGGTTACAAAACTAGAGTTTGCCTGCAGATTTTTTTTTTTTAACTTAGTATTTCTCATTTTTCCAATAGAGTGTTTGGAAGATAGATATTAATATTCTGAATGCCTCAGACCTGACTCTTGTTGAGGCATAACATCCTAATTGAAATTCAAGGTCTTGTGTTCAAAATCTGCTGAACCAGATATCTTCACACTACAACAACTATTAATACATTATTCCACATGGATTAGAAAGCAAATGAGAAATGAGGGCTTATACCCTTTCCATTACACAAACATGATATAATTTCAATTTTTAAAGCTGCCTATTTTAGAAGACTATTTAGCCTTGTGAAGTATAACATTTAGTGTATGAGACCTCGAGTGTTTGTGACAAAATAAATCACATGGATCTCAGGTCCACACACTGAGACACCAAGAGATATATAAGTGCAGAAGGATCCTACAGTTCAGTAAAGACACAAACCTCCCCCACAAGAAATCAAATCAAATAAAAATTAAATTCCTGTTGAAAAAGACCAAATCCCTAAGACCATAATCAGGCAAGACAGTGGATATGCTATCACACAAAGATGAAGATAGAGAGAAGCTGAGAAAAATTTAGTTCATTGGACCTTCAGTTTATAATCTCACTTCTTCATATAATAACCTGAGGCATGTTGGGATTTAACATTTTCTAACTTGTTTCTCTGAACAAAAGACATGCTCTGTAACAAAGAGACATTTCCAGAAATCACTGTCAGATGTGAGTCTGCAAGGAACCATGACCTCACTTGTGAACAAAAATGAAACTTCTGTCAGTTTTACAACTAATTAGATTATTTTTAAACAAAAATGACAGTACCATGAACACTGGATATGCCAGAAAAGGGCTAGATTATTCTTTAATTATTCTTTCCTAGTTGTGTGGACCTTGCAAACACTTGATTACTTCTTGCTCTGTTCTGCAACCCCAGCTTCAAGAAGCCCAAATAGGTCTACATGGCCTAGTGGTATTGCTTTCCCACTTCCTGAAACATCATATGAAATCTAGATTTCCTGACAAAAGATGTTGCATCTTTTATATATACTCCCTAGAAGCAGTTGTAAAAGAAAATCTCAATTTAGTCAGAGGACTCCATAAGAAGGCACATCCACTCAACAGACTGCAAGAGGCAGTGTTAGGAACAAAAATCAGCTGTGGAAGAGGGAAAAAGAGTTGAAAAAGGACACACCCACCAGGTAATTGCATATATGTGTATGTATATGCAATGTCTATGGACATATCACAGAATCACAGAATGGGAGGGGTTGGATGGGGTCTCTGGGAATCCCCTAGTCCAATCTTCCTGCCACATCAGGTTCACCTAGAGCAGGTTGCCCAGGATCATGTCCAAGTGAGTTTTGTATTTCTCCAGTGAAGGAGACTCCACAACCTCTCTGGGCAACTTGTTCCTGTGCATTGTCACCCTCATTAAAGTTTTTCCTTATGTTCAGATGGAACTTCCCAGGTACCACTTTGTGCTCCTTGCTACCTGCCCTATCACAGTACACCACTGAAAAGAATCTGACCCAATTGTCTTGACACCTGCCCTTTATTAATATACATTAATGAAATCCCCTCACAATCTTCTCTTCTCCAGGCTAAATAGCCTCACATCACTCAGCCTTTTCTTGTAGAAGGGATGCTCTACTCCCCTCATCTTTGTGGGGTTCTTTGGATTCTTTCCAGCAGTCCCTTGTCTTTCTTGAACTGAGGAGCCCAGGACTGGGCACCATATTCCAGAGGTCCAGATACTAAGACACAGTTGTAGGAGAATCTTACTCAACCTGCTGTCCATGTGCTTCTTAATGCGTTTCAAGACACTGTTGACCTTTTTGGCCACAAAAACACACTTCTGGATCATGGTTAACTTACTGTCCATTAGGACTTGTAGCTCCTTCTCTGCAGAGCTGCTTCCCAGTAGATAAAATCCTTGTTCTGATGCATGGGCTTACTCCTGTGTGGAACCCTATACTTGCCCTTGCTGAACTCCTTCAGGTTCCTCTCTGCCCAACTCTATAACTTGTCAAGGTCTTTGAATGGCAGCATAGGCTTCTGGTATGTCAGTCACAACTCCTGTACAAATAGGAAATAGCAAGTCTCAGCAGTCTCATCTGGACATAGAGTACAATGCCAAGCCTCTTTGAGAATCTTGTTTTATCCAGGAGCACAGGCAGGATCTGCTTTTATTCTCACTTTACTTTCCCAGGGCCAAAGGTGTACTAAACCAAGCTCCCTGCACTTCTTAAGCACCCTGAGGCTATCTGTTCTCAGGAGACCAGGCAGCCCTTCAGACTATCTCACTGCTTCCACAGATACCTCAGTTTCTTGCAGCTCCATTTTCCTTTGATGACAAGATTTAGCATATTGTTTCACACAATCACAGGGCTGCCTCTACTGTCTTCCCAATGCTACTACTGAGGTTAAAAGCCAGAATGACAGTAAAGAGACTCCACTGCCCGCTGCCAATGGGAAAAAGAAGGAGAATTATCTTATAGGGAAAAAAATATTTTGTACAAACCCCCCTATTTTGACAGTACACAAAAGTAAGAGCATGGTGGTGTGGTGGTCCATTCTATGGCCTTGGCCCAAACACAGCTGCCCCATGAGCTAACAGGAGCAGGCAGGCAGAGGGAAGGGACAAAGTCACCCTGTGCAGACAGCATTCATCTGGTGGGTTTCACCTGGTAATAGAGAAACCCCTCAGGGTGTGCAAAGCACAGAAGACTGCTAGGATGATGAAGCCAGCTCCTGGATGGGATCTGTCCCACCCAGGTACACGTCTCCAAGTATGAGCGATGCTTTCGTTCGGTTTGTTTGCAGAAGACAATGAGTCATGCTGGGAGCATGCTGTCCGCTTCCACTAGCAACACCAGCAACAGTGCTTGCTGTTGCCATGGCTTTCACTACTTCACTACAACATTTGCTCAGGAAAGATGCACGCAATCTGAATTGGGGCGAAAAAGGCTTTGCATTGTTTCCTTGGGACTTACCTTTCTCTTGGATAAAATTCACAGCTATTATTTTTGGACTCCATCAGGAAACTCCTGTCTGATTCAAAACAGTGTCACGTATTGGCATACATCTCACCTCACCTCTCCCTCTGCCAAAATGTCAGCTTTGCTTAGGATACATGTCCTTTTGTCACTACAATGAAATCTGTGTCCTCCCTGCTAAAATTCATCATACAGGGTTGAGGCATGCAGTGTGCCAAGCAAGGAAGAAGAATGTGAAACCTTATCACTCTGGTGTTTATTGACCAGTCATCCTGCTTTGTACTCATTTCCTCCCTTTAATTCTCTGCAAGTATTTATTGGCTCAAAATAAAAAAGAATTAAATAGTTAAAAAAATTCATATGCTCTGGGATGAATGCTGATGGCAAAATTATTTCTCTCCTGTGATAACTGAAAACCTGTGTTAATAAAGCTCGTTCCAGAATAGCAGAGCATTTTTCCAGTATGTTGGTTGAATCCTAACAAATCAGCCTTTTTTTTTCCCCTTGGAAAAATTAAGTTTTTTACACACATTGAAAGCGAGGGGGAGTGTACACAAACAAAATAATAAAAATATTTGGTTTTGCCAGTCCTACTTGGCGGAGGAAGAAGAAGAAAAGGATCACAGCCAGAACATTCTGTACCCAGCTCTCACTGGCTGATGATTCCCTACTATAAAATTAACCCATCTGACCTAATACTTTACCTCAGCCCTACAATGTCAGCCTGGAAACAGAGAAGCTCTCACTATAAAGCCAATTAACTCCGTCACTCAGCAGCACAGCAAGACGTGCAGAAGAGAGCGATCGGTTCTTTGTGTACTGCAGAGTGTGATCCCACAGAAGCAGCACAGGAGGCAAGAACAATAAAGCTCTTCTCAGTCCTGCTTTACCTTTTCCCCTTTTCTTCAACCCCTGATCTACCCAGCGCTGCAGAATCTCCCACTTGGCGCTCAGCAGGGCAGATACTCCCTGCCATAAATCCTCTGCCTGCCCAGTAGTCGTGTTGGGGAGCAGAAAGGCAGCAGCTGCTTGCTGCTGATCCCCTTTTGTCCCTCAGGGGCTTGCATGTCATGGGAGAGGCAATGTAGGGCACTACCACCATGCATATTTGGACAAGGTGTCCTTGTCTCAGTGTTGCTTTCCAAATGACAAAATCCTGAGCCAGTCTTGTATTATAGGACAAATGGAAACAAGGGAGGAGGAAAGAGAGTCAATAAAGGTAATGCAAATCCTTTCTTAAGTTTTTGTCAAACTCACCCATCTAGGGCACACTCTGGTCTCACAGTCACATCAACCTTTCACCAGAGGAAGCCTGACAAGTTTTATACTTTGATTTATATTGCTTGTTTGTTTGTTTTGGCTTCAGTGTAGCCCTGAGATAAAAGTGTAGGCTGCTCCTGTTCTTATGTACCTTTTCACAAGACAGAGCTCAGGACCTCTGATAAGTGCAATAACATCAGGAAATATACATCTTGCTGATTTGCCTTTGCTTGAAAATATTCTCACAGCTACATTACACAGGGGAAGAAGGAGGTGGTGATGATTCAGTGAGAGGCCAAAGTGTAAGAGGAGAAAAAATCTCTTGGGGAAGAAAGGAACTGATGGACAAAAGTTTAGAATAGAAAAAAAGACTGTTATGCCACAAATATTAAATATATAGTCACATAAGCTCATAGGAAAGAAGATGAGAGCTGACATCGTACAATGCTAGATTGATTAGGGAGGGCTTGGAAGATGACCAAGGTCTGGGAATGGCATGGGAAATAATTTCAAAGGAGAAAGAACCTCACACTCTGCTACAGGGGATGGCAGCAGTACAATAACACATGAAGAGGATGTTGGAGAGCTGCCATGAACCCTGGGCTGAGGGGAAGCAAAAACATATGACAATGTGTGTGGTTATAATGGATACCTGCATAGCTAGCAATGGTGATGTGAAGCACTGGGACCTTCAACCACCTGAAAAGTCCCAGATTTGTGAAATCAAGGGCTATCTTCCCAGTTGCCTCTCTGCCCCCTCCATGTTAAGATACCTCACAGATACCTCACAGAGATACCTGTGGGACCCAAAATATAACAGCGTAACAGTGAAATAGATATTCCTACACTCCTGAATATATTTTTCTCTGAGTTTTTTATTTGTTCTTGTAGCAGCAGTCTGAAATGATGTTTACCATTTATTTGACTTTACAAACACCACAATGACAAATATTCTAATGGTAATTGCAGTGGAACTTTATGCATTTCTCTGCACACACAGAGCATCCATGCAATCCAGGTATGTTCATATTGCATATTTACTTCATTTCTTTGCTGTCAAAGTCCAGCTACCTTTGACAGGAATTTTAACCCATGACAGTCAAGGAGATTGTTGTCTTTGAGCAAGAGCAGAGAGAGATCTTTACTTGACTTTTTAATAAATTCCAGCTTCCACAATGCCAATTTAAAGATGAGCTTAACACACCCCATTTAAAACAAGGGAGAAGGAAGACTGAATTGTGAGTAGAAATGTCCTCATTAATAGCAATCATATTGAGAGTTCAGAGTATGCTGCACCTCTACAGATTGGAAAACACTCAGGGAGGAGGTTATGCCAGTCTGTCTGTACACCAGTCTTGTGTCAGCATACTTGAGTAAAGAAATAGCAAACACTACTTGGTGTCAAAGCTTCCCATCAAATGCCTCACCAACATACACGCGGAACAAATGCTCTGGCCCCCACTCACAGGGCAAATGTAGATTGTCTGAACCTACCTTCCAACCATGACTCAGGCTTTCAATCCTTCAGAAGTGAGGAATGGTTGTCAAACAATTGAAATAAGGGTAAAAGGTTTGTGGTTGCTACAAGAAAAGCCATCTTTATGTCTAGATTATTGGGGTTTATTTGACAAAGGAAAGCATTCAATGAGGTACTCAGAAGCTAACAGCCGTGGCCTCAAGGTTTAGCTGGGAAAGCACAACCATTTGAACACAAAGAAGATGCAAATGCTCATTGCCCTTACAGTGTGAGGCAAGAAGACATTCATTGCAAAAAAGAAATCTCACAGTTATATCCTTAATCTGAAAAATCCCCAAACGCTAGAAGAATTAAACACTGCATTTATGATGACTGAAGAGTGCAAAAAACCCATGCAAATGAACTGCAAGAGAGATGGATTAGTAGCCAAATAGACACCCAGAAATTTCATGTATTTGGAATAGAACCCTTTTAGAAACACTGGTCACATGAAAAAAACAAGAAAAACAAACAGACAAACAAAAAACAAATAACAAACCAAACCAAACCAAACTAAAAAACCTGTGCTGAGATCTGTTAGTGGATTAGAATTTGATAATTTATTCAGGCTTCTTTTCCTAGGAGAAAATATAGGGGGGGGGGAACACAAATAAATCTCTTCCCTAACTATTAATTACAAATTCAAAGTCATTCTCACTTGTTCTTGCAGAAACCTTTTTGTATTTTTTTTTCAATTCTGCATCTGTTTTTTTATTTACCATAATTTTATTATCATGTAGCCATGCAAAACTCAGAGTTTCTGTATAGACTGTCACCATTAATCACTCTGGGGGTACATTCACTGAACAAATAGTATTTGTCACATATATTTTCTCTTTTCCTCAAATCCTGTTTTGCACTGGGCAGAACAAAGATGCATTTGAAAGACTGAACTAAAATCTTCCCTTTCTGAACAGTTGTGAGGTGGCAGACATGAGGCTGGTCCAGGGGAGATAGTGTGGTCCTCTACAGACTTCAGAAAGGAGAGTGAATACAAAGCCTGTAAACATGACAGTGCTCTGTGTGTTAAACTTCATTGATGGGGTCAATACAGAAGCGTAGGTTAACTTAGTTTTCATCTTTAATTAACAGATTATTTTGCTGCAGGCTTCTTATATGGGTCAAAAAATGGTCTGCTGGAGTGATCCTCAGCCAAAGTCCACTGGGATGAGCGTGGATGCATATGAAAAGGGCATTGGGGAAGGATGGATTATGACCTTTTATTCATCATGTTTCTGTGTGTTTTGCAGAAACAGCCTCCTGAGAGCAGCACAGTGTCCTGGACCCTTATGGTACTGCTGTGCTTGAGGAAATGCAGCTCATGAAACCTTTAAAAAACAAACTTCCTGGTTTTTTCGCTAGGGGAAGGGAAACAACCCAAACTGTTGCATGTGTTATGAGCTCTGCATGAGCAGAGTTTACCACACAGGACAATGAGCAAATCTCATCAGCCTTTATGGCTTCCAGGAATCAGTTGGGCTATCTCCTGCCAGCATCCCAAGGGCTTCTGTAAGGTGGAGAAAACCATGATGAACAGAGGCAGACAGTCAGGAGCAAATCACAGACCTAGTCAGTCTTTGGCCTCCTTTTTTATTCAGACAAATTTTAAATGTTAAATAAATACTGAAGGAGTCACTTGTCACCACAAATTATTCTTTTGAATGTTTACTGTTCATGCCAGCTTCCCTGGGGTCCTTCCCATTTAGAAATAACTTTAACAAGCAATCCCATAAAACATTGACCATTATTCCCCAAGAAGTTGTTCCTAGTGACTTGTTACACAGAAATATGTTTCCAATTTCACTTTAAAATGTATTAGAAAGGAGTCCTCAGTACTTCTTGCATTAGCAGTTAGTGCCATGTGGAAATGGCAATTGTAAATTGCCACAAGCTGCACTTATAGCTTTTAGTTTCATTTAACTGTTTAGATGGTGCTTTTCAGTCTCTTTAGATCTGCAGACTGGTTTGTTTGCCACTTGTCTCAGCAGAGGGCAGGGACAGCAGTTACTTGAGTGTACAATCATACTGTTGTTTTGTCCCTCGTTCTCCACAGGAGATGCAGAAGCAGTGTGTAGCTGTGGTGGGCGTGTGCAAGAGCCACTCGTGCTCTAAGGAGGCATTGGGATTCAGGGGTGAATTGAAGAACAATTCAGTAAAGTTTCTGCCTCCAGAAGAGCAGAGGACTTCAGGAGTGACATGAAACCTCACATGGGTTCCATCACATGGTGTCACTGCAAGCAGCAGTCCCAGTTTGGTTTTTTTTTTTCTCTTCAAAGCCTACATTTTGAGAAAACTCCTGCACTTTTTGTTCAGGAGGACCAGTTCCAAATTTTCATTTGCAACTGAAGTACACCACATTAAATTTTCTTTGATCATCCTTCCTCTGTATTATATAGGCTTTAAGGCTACAAAACAGCACAGTCTTCCTCTGGTGGCATCCCCCTTAGACAATACCCAGCTGTAGATGTCTGTCCTTTCTAGAAAAAGCAAGCAAGCAAGCAGGCCCTAAAAGTTGAGTTATTTTTGATCCAGGACCCAGTGCATCTGAGCCCATTTGAGCATGCAGTTTGGTGAAAGATACTGTGAGGGACAAAAGCCAACTGCAGTGGAGAAGCAGCTGGTGACAGCAGACTCAGTTGACTATCAACAGAAAGGGAAGAGCACCAGGTCCAAAACGATCAACCCTAGGCACTATGTTTCCACTCTGCAGAATTAGAGGGTAACAACCAGTATGCTATAGTTTTGTACAAAGGTACAGGGTGAGCTACTCTCATTTTCCACCATAAAAGAATTCCTCCATCAAAGAATTTATGGTAAAAAAAGGACATGATTATGCCATATTGTAATAATACTTCAGTTAAAAGGATTAACTTCAGGAAACAACAAAAGCTCTGAAGTAATATTTCAGTGAAATATTTTCATTAAAAATTAATGATGGGTCAAAATGGGACCAAGAGCAGTGGAAGATTATTACTGAGGGGACCTGAAAAAAAGAGAGTGAACATAAGAAAAATATGTCAAACTGCAATAAGACCTCTGAGAATGAGGCAAGCAGTGAGATCCCAGGCAGGTAATGTCATGGAACATACACCTTAGGAGGAAGGGCTGAGAAAGCTGGGTCTGTTTGACCTGAAGGAGACGTAAGGGAGATCTCATTAATGCTTATACATATCCAAAAGAGGATGAGTGTTCAGAGGAAGGAGTCAGACTGTTCTCAGTGATGTCCAGGGACAGGATAAGAGGCGAGGGACATAAACTGGAATGCACAAGGTTCTATGTTAGGAAAAAAGTCTTCACTTTGAAGGTGACAGAACACTGGAACAGGCTGCGCAGAAAGGTTGTGGAATCTCCATCTCTGGGGGCATTCAAAACCTGCCTTGGTGATTTACTCTAGGTGATCATGCTATGACAGGGGGGTTTTACTAGATGACCTTCAGATCTCCTTTCAATCTCTTACCATTCTGTTATTCCTAAGTGCTGTGTTACATTGGCTTCTGTGAGAGGCCTTTTGTGCCAAAAGTAACCCTGGCAGTGGGATGTGGGGGCTGTGGTTGTGGTTGTGAAGAGCAATGGAAGAGCATCTGCAGAGTCGATTCTCAGAGTCCAGTATCTCCACTTTAAATATTTCTGGGGTGTTAAATGACCATTCCTTCAGACAACCTTCCACATGGTCTTGTGAGCTGGTTGCCAACCACTTGTTTGTGACCAAGCTGCATTAAAGGTATTCCTGAAATGTGTCTATCCATTTAGTTTCATCCAAAAGTAATCCCGTTCATGCAGACCTCGATGTATGCGTCCATTTTTCCTTGAAGCAAACTCAGCATAGTGAGATGGTTAGGAATGTCTTTCTAAAAGAGAGCTGGCACACTCCAAGAAGTCCCTCTCTCTAAGCGTTCAAGTGTTGGCCTTTGACTAAGGAGAAGATGCAGGAGGTCTTTAGTCAATTCAGTAAATCTTTGTTCACTCCAATAGACTCTTCAGCCTCAATGAAGGTACTTGTGTGAAGTAAATATTCATCTGCAAACACAGCAGTAGCTGGTTGCTTGTGCAGAAATTTGTTTAGAAAGGATACAAGATGGCTGTAGAAGGTTTGTTTACACTGCTTTTGGGCTCAGAACTGGGTTTAGTTTCAGGAATTATAGTCCTGTCTCTTCAAATTCTTATTGCTGAGCTTGGGTGCTTCATTCTCCAGGATGCTGTTTGCTCTGGCCTTTCTCCAGCAAAGCACTCAGGCTGCCTGTTAACTTTTAAGCCTTGGGAATGATACTTCTGCGTTCAGCAGACTCCTTGGGCTCACACTGAACACGCACTGCAAGGTCGTGGTGGGTAACTGGTAAGTGTTTGCAGGACCAGTCCCAACTTTTCTGAAGGCAAAGTTACTTGAGAATTTCATCTGCACAGAAAAAGGTTTTACTGTGACATTTTTCAAGTATTGTAAAAGCCCTGTTAACCACTCACTAGTGTGCTATATTTGTGTTATCTCAGAGCGGATACATTTCTCACTTACTGGAACTTTAACAGCTAATAAAAATAGAACTTCTGAACTTTCAAGGACCCTTTAAATAGTGTAGCCTCACAATGTGTCTGCACTGCAGTGGAGGTGAAAGGGTTTGTAAGGGTCTGTGTGACATGTAGCATTACTTGGTGCAAGTAATAGCTGAGTTCAGTGAGTGCATCATCCAAATAAAACGAAATCAGCAATTACTGGAAGTGCAGACAGTGAATATCCATTTGTGCTTCCTTGATGCATGCTGACTTCAGATAAAACCAATGCTAAAAAATAGGCAGACAGCCTTTCCCCTGGGAATTCAGTGGCAAAACTTCCCCTAACTGTATCAGAGTCAAAATTTCCTCCACAGACTGAAACACCCAGCTGTGTTTTGAAGGCAGCCACTACTGACTTCTGCAGAGCCATTTCCAGCAGTGATGCTGGAGACTCAGGAATCATTCTGAACCAAGATAATGAACTATTTTTTAGGACATTTTTCCAGACATAACACAGTTTCAGAAAGGTAGAGAAGCACAGAGGTTCCTTTCCCTTGATCCAAGAGCATCAAGCTTCAGAGTCCTATGCTCCAGAGTGATATCAGACTGGGATGCGGAATAAGTGCAGACAAATTGGAGTTGAGATAAGAATTATTTTACTGTGCTGGAACCAATAATAGGATATTCTTGTGCTGAGGATGGTTCACTAGACTTTTGGAAGCAGTTGTTGCCTCTAAGCTGCAAACGCCACGTATGATATCAATAACTATGTTGTGCCAGCTTGCACTGTCAGTGGTGTTTCTGAGAGGACAACAGCAGAGCAGAGTCGAGTCCTTTCTCACAGCATTTATAAAGTGCTTTATAAATGCACAGCATTTATAAAGAATGAATTATAACTATCTCCTGATACAGTCTGAGCTGGATTAACTACATTTGCAATTATCACTTTGGGAGAAAAAACAAACAAACAAACAAAAAACCCAAAGCATAGCAAATAACTGTAACTGTGTGGAAAAAAAAAACACACCAAAACTTTTGATCTTAAGGTGCTGGTATGCACAGTCCAAACAGTTTCAAAAGGTTTCAGCTGTTTCAGCCTGTGGAAAATGATGCTGTAGAGCCTGTCTGTAGAAAGGCTGCTCCATACTTACTGTACCAGGAGAATATCCATGTTCACAAGGGCTCACTCCTCAGAGGAATGTAAATCGGAAGATGGGGCTGTTCTTTTGCTATGGCTGTGTTAGGGAAGTGAAAGGGTTAAAAAAAAAAAGGTCTTTTTATACTTTGGAAATCTAAACGTGACTGTGGAAAGTGAGTTCTTGCCTTCTAAGGGCATTTGAATTTTTCTGAGATTGTTATTGAAGTTCAAAGTAGATAAGGACTCTATCAGGGTTGCAACCAACTATAACGCAACACTTACCCAATCTGCAAGGATGTTAGTAGCTTGAAAGTTTCCTCTAAAGGAAAACTAAGCTTCACAGCCTTGCCCAGCCAGGAGTAAATTATTCTGGAATGAAGGTGAGACACAAAGAAATGTTGGTCAAGAGGCTCACTTCTTGGTTGCTGTTACATCTTTCTCCCAAATTACAATAAGGTAAGATGTCCCAGTTGTAGAGTTAGGGAGCTAAAAATTAGAAACAAACAAACAAACAAAAAAAAGGGCACAGTTTAATAAATTACCCAAAGAAGACCATTTTGCCAGTAGATGACAACCATATCATAGAAAGTTGGGGTGTTAAATTCTATTTCTAAAATGTTCTCTTTTCCTGTGGGTTGATTCTGTCTTTCCATGTAACCAGCCTTTTCTTAGTGCAGAGATCAGGAAGAAGAATCTAACAGATTGATTAAAACACTCTCTTATCTCTTGTCCTCTGAGAAACATTGCCTAGATACAGGCACACTTTGCAGATAATTTATGTGAGTGAAAGCAGTAGGGGAATTTGCAAGCATTCCTTATTAAAAAAATAAATCCCACAAAATACTTTTTTTTTAAAGAGGAAAGAAGTATGATGACTGAAAAATCAACAGCTTCTGAACCTGTTCTCTAATGATGTAATACAAGCAGGTAGGTGTGTGTATAATGCAAGGAAGGGTGTGCCTGTCTTGGACAATGATGCATGGAGGTATCCAGCTTAGTTCATTTAAAAGCTATTTTATTATCAGAATCAAAATAGCCTTGTGGTCTATCTGGATGCTCTTCTTGAATGATGAGTCTTTTGCTTCTCTGTCTGCTAACTGGATGACTATCACATAGATTTAATATATGAGCTATTACACAGAGAAGAAATCAGTCAGAGACCAACAACATGAGAAACGTCATTTATGCTTCTTTTTCCTTGTGATGTAAATTATTATTGTACATTCCAGCCACCTGAAAAAATAGTGTTCTTGCCAGTCATGGAACATTTTTTTCTTAAATCATATCAGAATAAAACGGGAAATTCTCAGAAATCTGCACAGCTAATAATGTCTACAATTTTTATTCTTTTTTCCACTGAGCAATGTGAACCAGTATCCCTGGTAGCTATTAACTAAGGAAGTGATCTCATTCCTACGCAACTAAAAGAGTATTTAAATTTAAATTTAAGTTTGAAAGATCCACTTTATTCTCCCTGCTTAGAAACGGGCAGCCAGCCAGCCTGGCTGCAGACCAAGAAATCAACATTTCTCTGCACAGACTACTCCAGAAAGGACCATTTCAGATTTCAGCAGTGAGTTTTCAGAAATCAAGCAGTGAAATAAAAGGCATTAAAAAGGTAACATTTCTAGTATGATGTACATATCAAGACTGCTCAGTGAGATAACACTTCCACTTGTAGAAAAGTACAGGCTCAGACAAAATCCAAGAAAACTGAGAAGCACTAAGTACTTTTCAAGCATCTGAGATGTCCACAGTGCTGCCCAGATGAGGGGTCACAGGGAAGTAGAAGGTCCCTGTGATTTTGCACCATGCCTAGATTTCACATATAAACAATAAATGGTTCTTGAGAAATATTAAGGTTCTCAGGGGCATTTCAGTAGTCCATTAGCAGAGTTTGTATTTTCTCTGAGCTGCACTGAACAGTTACATGCTGGGTTTGCTGCAGCTTGCACCCTCCTTAGCAGACTCATAGCTTCCCTGTTATAAATCCTGTGATGTTTCCTTGTTCTCTTTTTTATGCTTCATGGGCAAACAGGCAGGATCTCCTCTCCAGCAGCTCTGCATGAACAAGCCATTTGGCATAATAAATCAAAACAATCGGTGCTGAGGCCACCTGCACGTCTACGTGGTATGCATTCAGGGGTTTCACTTCAGTGAAAGGTTAACCCGTCTGCCCAGGTTGACGGCCCCTACTGCGCACTTGCTTGAGAGATGCCTAAAGGACTGGTCATTTGGTGGCTGATGGCTCCTTGTAGTAAACCTGTGCTCTGTGTTTCAAGCCCTTTTTTTGACAAAGTACTACTTAATGGGTTATAAGCACACCGATGAAAAACAAAGGTGACTGATGGCACGTGAATTCAAAGGGTGTGAATAGGAATAACTTGGCTTTTACCTTCTTAAGACAAGTTTGTATTAGGCTATAATCTCTGTATTGTTCACTTTAATAAGGTGATAAGTGTCTGTACATAATAATTGCATTATTTTACAATTAGAAGGTATGCAAACTACTTTGATGATGACAGCATGTGGACTACAACCTTCAGCTGTCAGGGAATAGGAACAACAAAAATCCACCTCCCTAAAAAAAAAAATTCTAGGAAAAAAATTACTCTTTTTACACATTTGCTTGGGTGCAAATGTGAAACTCTCATTTTCTCCCTAAACCTATTCACCTCCAAGCCCAAACAGTGCTTGGTCAAATATTGCCTTATCAGCACAGTGCCGTCAGCATGCACAGCTGAGAATCCTGCCCAGCTGCAGCATCAGGTTCAGATGAAGGTTTCGGGCTTTGAATTGCGGAAGCTGGTCTCTTTCAACCAAAGTAAGCAGCTACTTCTAGAGGAAGAGCCTGATAAGAAGATAATAAGCCTATTATTTNNTCTCTCTCTCCTTTTTTTTTTTTTTCCTTTTAAGCCTAGGAGCAAAGAGCCAAGAGTCTTGTTGGCTCATGTCACACACACAGCTGTAGACAAGGCTGTAGACTTGCTACTTTCACAACAGGATTAATGAATAATATCAGACTTTGAAATATCAAGGACTATTCATAATAAAGTAAAAGTAAATAGTTAATTCATCCCCTGGGGCATGCACAGAATTAAAACAAACAAACAACAAAACCCACAACAACAAAACCCAAACAACAATAATAGTTGAAAAAAAACCCAAAATTCAGCAACAAGCAAAAAAAAAAAAAAAAACCCAAAATACAACAAGAGGCTTAAACTGAGATCAAGAAACCAAGAGTCCAAGAAACTTTAAAAAATGTAAGAGACCAGTGACTGTGATGCTCAGTAGCTCTGCCCTTCTTGTGACTCTGTGCTCGCCTGGGATCACCACAAATTTAGTATCCTAAGGTCAGTCTTGGGCTCTTCTAGTGCTGCCTCACAAACAAGGTCAACAGGCACCGAGCAGCGCTAATCACTATAAACATGACCATACTGCGGTCTGATGGTATTTTCATGAAGCCACTGACGTCCCTGCCAACACAAACTAGTCCATGATTCTATGATTCTGTGTTCCAAATTTCCTTAGTGTCAAGTTTTGGATTCTGTGTTTGGCCTGGATCTGATATGCTAGGAGAGGCAGCAAAGTAGCTGATCTGAATTTAACTTTTATACTTCAAACCATTGATTCACTCAGCTTGTTGCTTCAAATGCATCTGCAGGAATGGAGAGAGATTTATGTGTGCGTGGTCTTGCAGAGGGACAAATAATACATTTGTTAGGAAGAATTTGCGGAGAAGATGAGAGACCCATGCTGTAGTTGTGATAAGGAAGGCTGCTTTGAAAAAGCAGAGACCATATGAAGCCCATTAAGTAATGGTGAACTGCATAAAAACAGCAGCAACGTCCCTTCCTGTGAATCCTTGGAATACAGGAGTTTGCTTAGTGCTTCAAAGGCACTTCAACAATAACATAATTGGGCCTCACGGTCAGGCACTTAAACCCATGTAGGGCAGCGGGAAGAGTGAAATGTGTTCTCTCTTTGTTAAACCTCCCATGCGCCTTATCTTATTTTCTTTCTTTCAGTGTTTACTCAGTGTTCATCCTCAGTGAGGCTGGTTTGTAGCACATGAATGAATGAAGGTGTCTTTGAAGTTGCTGCACTGAGCAAAACAGTCGAAGCTTTTCTTTGATAAGTTCCCAGGAATAGGGCCATTTGCTATTAACACATCTTTTACTGATGCAGCTATCACGCCTCAAGGGAATGTTTAAAAGTCCATTTCGAAGGCGTGTTTGCAGCTTCCCACAAAGCTAACAGTTTTGCAAATGTGTATGTGGAGGAAGAGGTGCATAACGACAATTACAAGACATTTGCATGCACGTCTTGCTTCTAATCCAGAAAGCCCTCAACGTGCTTTACAAACTTCACCAGCACACTTACACATGTCATAAATGTAGAATCACTTTGTCAACAGCTGCTGTACAGCCACCTCGGGGTGAAATGCAACAGCTGTGTAACAACAAGAAGCAGTGCCACAGAACATGGCAGCAACCAGAAAATTTTAAATTGCCTTATCTAGCTGAAAGCATTGGGAGAATTTCAGGTAGGTAAGATGTAAATTGCTCAAATTAAAATTTGTCTTGAGCACTGGAGGTAATGCTCCTACTGTTGCAGGGAAAGTGCAGTGGCATTTTTAATGATGGCAATTTGCCTGAACCTCTGTTTTATGTCTCTGGGGAAAGACAGCACCTCTAACTGCAGTGTGATGTCCAGCAGAGGTCAATCTTTGGTCTCCGGCAAAGTCGGATCAAAGAGTGCCACCTACAGCATGAGCAGCTCCTCGTTCTGCAGGACTTCAGGTTTCCCTTGGCTGGCTCCTGAGAGCTGAACCTGCCTTGGTCGGTAGTGAGACTTTGGGTGACCACACAGCTGCACAAGAACAGATTTCAAAATAGCAAAAAACCGAAGAACTTTTACAAAGGGGGAGAACAAACAAGTGGCTGACATCAACGTGATCTAAGATGTTGAAAACCTGTTGGTTTTGCCATCACTGGGGGTATGTGCTACCTTGTACCAGCAGGAAATAAGAAATAGACAAGTGATAGCACCCTATTTTCAGGATTTCCATTGTCTAGGCTGTAAGAAAAGATAAATGTCACTCTTGGATGTGGATGCTGCATCTCTCACTGATTCAAAGTTTACCATGGAAAGCGAGTGTTAGGAGTCTTCTGCAGCTGGAGAAGCCACTGTGATTGAAACAGAGTGAGAATACTTGTTTGCTGAGTCATGGAAATGTAATAACTCTTAACTCAGGCTTTGAGACTCTGGAAAATTTTGGCATGTTTTCCATCAGTATGATCTCTTTGAGGAAGAAAGAGAAAAGACTGATTTTCCATGCCATCTGTTGTCTTTCCTGCAGACCGTGTGCCTGATCCTGCATGACTGACTGTGCCTCATCTGCAGACCGTGCCTATTAACTAGACCTCACATTAGCTTCATGCACTTTCTTGGGTTCTTCACCCTTCCTGCTGCAGGATAGTAGTTGTTCCTTTGGTAGTGTAAGCCCCTATTACATGGCAGCTTGGTTTTGGTTGAATACCCCTATGTGGCATTTCTCACCAGCTGTAGACACCGTTCCCAGATACTTTGGCCAGTAAGACAGCCACAGGGGACAGTGAGTGGGACCCTGGGGAAGACGCTCTGAGCATCTCTGCAGACTCTCTCACCCCCTCTCAACAGAAACCACTTGCTATGCAGATTCCAAAAGAAAAGATTATTTTGCAAAAGAAGGGATCCTTCCCATTGGCAGGTACATCTTCTTTCCACTTTAGCAGGGAGCCTGAAGAAGGGGAAGATGTCTGAAGCATGGATGGATGCCTACGTGGATGAGCTTAGGATGGGCTGCAGCAGTGACCCACCACAGGGCTGAGCTGTGGGTGACTGAAGGTGCCTGGGCTGGGTTTTTGTCATGGCTTCAGGCCTATGAGTCACATAAGCAAAAAGAAGGTGGAAACGAGCTGGCAAGCATGTGTTGTCAAGCACTCCTCTTCCGATGGCTCCAGATGGGGACCACATGGAGTCCAAAGTAAAAGTGCAGCAAATGAACCTAATCCTCTAATTCTCTGCCTGCAGTGAAATGGGATCTCACTGTTGCTCTCCTAATGAAAAAGCAAGTAAGCAGTCATCTGTCTAGGTTGCTCTTATTGCTTCTTACTGGTGTAAATGAATTTTACCATGACTGGTTAAAGTAGCAGAGAGAAACAAATTATAGTCTATTTTCTGAGCCTGTTTTGCAAAAGAAATAAGAAACATATTTTTAATTTGAGGAGACAGCTTTATTTTTTTTCTTTTTTATTTGCATGGGTTTTGTTTTATATGAAGCAATTTCCCCAACTTTTCTAATTACGCACCATAGCCCTTTGATCTTCCTCTAACTTGCTATTAACTACTTCTCTAAAGCAGAGCAACAGCAGCTTTTCATAAGATTTATTCTTCTTGAGACCTGATACATCTGCCATCAAAGTGAGTAAAAGCCTTTCAATTCACCTTAGACAAGAGGCTTTGCGTCAAGCTCTTTGTGAAAAAGCATAATCCACCCTTAAAAGTGAGGCAGGTCACTCCTCCATCCTTCTTCTTCTGTGGATTTTAATGGAAGTGAATCAGCACAAACACACAAATCCTCGTACTGATGTACAAAAAACAGTGCTCCCAATTACAAATAAAGGGCTGCCTGCTTGTCATGTTAAATGTTGTGCATGGTGTTGCTTCACTTACCAGAGTGACTAGCAAATGCACTTTTTTTTTAAATTAAATGCCCTAGATAACAATAAAAGGTAAGATTACACATGCTATTGTTTACTGCTGTATAGACTACACCGTAAAATGTACATGTCAGTTCTTTGGAGGTGTGTCTTTTCTGTTTGCTGTCCATGCAGCTGGAAATCATGTTCTGAATGTCCTGGACTTTCATAGGTAAGTGCAGAATTAATTACTATAATGTATTTTTAAGTGCCTGATGAAATTACAGCACACAATATGCTCTAGTCAAATTGTGACCATCATTATAACTACATATTTGATGTAATGAGGGTGTAGGCTGGTCTTCCATCGGTATTCTTTCATGAGGATTTCAAGATATGTAGCTTGAGGTTTAATACAAATGACAGAGTCGGGAAATGTTTTATTCCAAGAGGTGAGGAGATAATGCTGTATATATTCAACTCTTGAAATTTCAGTTGCTTACACTGTTGTACACTTGTTTCCACTTCCTTGATCCCCTCCCCATGTCCACTGAGTCTGCTGAAACTGCCTAGTCTGAAACAGGTCCAGACTCACAGCCTCTCCTCACAGGACAGGGGCTGCAGCCTCAGCCAGCACAGGGACTTCCCCTGACCCCATTCTGTTTTATCCAACTCTTTCATAAGTTGGAGGTCACAAAATTGAACATTCCAACCCAGGGCAGGTCTATGTATTTGTCCCTGTTGACTTCAGTATGGCTCCTGTTGGCTGATTCCCCCAGCCTGAGCTCTTCATGGTGGCAGTCTTGACCTTTAGAGGTGCCTTCCAACCCAATCCATTCCAAGATTCTATGATTTTATGATTCAAGGGCATTCATTGGTTACCTTGACTTGCTGTCACCTGTACACTCAATGGGAGAACACTCTGTTTTCTCCCACTCTCACTGGCAATCATTCCTCTTCTGCCACTTAAACATCATCATTCAGACCAGTGTTTGCAGTTCTGACTCAGTACAACCAGCTGGAAGAGAGATTTCATCTTCCATCCCATGGGGAAATTAACACTCAATTCACAGAGGCCAGCAATAATTTCTTATCAGCTGATCTCAACCAAGGCAATTCCTCTATTGGTACTTTGCCTCAAGTTTCATCTTAATTACCTTCATTGATCTCCCACAAACAATCATCCCCTGATTCTCTTAAACAGGGGAAGTTTCCCTTCTCTTTTCCCATTACACATTGCTCCCACAAAGCATGTGCATTGTCTCCTTTTTCTTCTCCCTAAGACCTTTGATTTTCTCTGTCATCCTGCTTTTCTATACGTCTCATCTTTTTTTTGTTTTAGTCTTTCCTGTCATTTTCTACTTCCTTGTAGCTCTCCTCTTTCTCAAGGTTCCTGTCCCTCATACTGTCCTCCTTAGAACAGTTTGAATTCTGCTACTACTCCATAGTTGTAAATGTGGAAGATACTTTGATTATATCGAATCAGAGCATTCCCAAATGTAATAACCTTATCTTACCAGCATTGCCATCAAATGCAGACAAGAAACCTAACCAAGACTGTATTTTGTGAGAATACATACTCCCAAGGGCACTGTCAGGAGAAGGTATTCCCTCAAGTTACTCCTTTGTCTTTATTTCAAAATACTTCAGTTTGAAGTTCAAAATCTGGTAAGAGGCAAGTGGTTGAATCTGTATGAATTCTTTCTATGGGCTTTCAAAGTCTTTACTTTAGGACCATTTTCTCCTTGCAATGGGCCTTGCTCTTCTAAATTATTCAGCTCTTGCTGAAAGATATACCCTTGAATAACCCTATGTTCTCTGTGGAAGAGAAAGATTTTGCCAAAAATTCAGAGATATGACAAATTTAGACTGTGATTCTGGAAGGTCTAGTCCATAACACATCTTTTTGTAACCATTAATTGCACTTGTTGGCATTTTCATGTCTTGAGAACTGAGCTGAAAAATAGTACATTTTTTTAAAGCAAATGGAACAAAACGACAAACATTTTTACTGTTTTAAAGGCAAGTGACAAAACATGATATATATAAAATTCTGAAAAGTCCTGAATAAGGAGAGTACTGTTCGTATTGTAGAGGGCCGGTTCATCTTAACAGAGCTTAAAAGGATAAATTGAGCTGGTTTGTAACAACAATGCACTTAAAAGTGACACTTCAAAGAGAAGTATTTGAATCACAGAATCATAGAATCGTCAGGGTTGGAAGGGACCACAAGGATCATCCAGTTCCAACCCCCCTCAACACCTCACACTACAGCAGGCTGGCCAGAGCCTCATCCAGCCTGGCCTTAAACAACTCCAGGGATGGGGCCTCAACCACCTCCCTGGACAACCCATTCCAGGCTCTCATCACTCTCATGGGGAAGAACTTCTTCCTCACATCTCCCCACTTCCAGCTTTATTCCGTTCCCCCTAGTCCTATCACTACCTGATAGCCTAAAAAGTCCCTCCCCAGCTTTCTTGTAGCCCCCTTCAGACACTGGAAAGTCACAACAAGTTCACCTCGGAGCCTTCTCTTCTCCAGACTGAACAGCCCCAACTCTTTCAGTCTGTCCTCATAGGAGAGGTGCTCCACCCCTCTGCTCATCCTGGTAGCCCTTCTCTGGACACCTTCCAGCATGTCCATATCCCTCTTGTAATAGGGGCTCCAGAGCTGGACACAGTACTCCAGGTGGGCTCTCACCAGAGCTGAGTAGAGGGGGAGAATCACCTCCCNCTGGCCTCCACTGGGACATGGAGCCATTGACAGCCACTCTTTGGGTGTGACCATCAAGCCAGTTCTTTATCCATCTTGTGCTCCACCCATCAAACCCATGTGTCACCACTTTGGAGACCAGGATGTGGTGTGGGACAGTGTCAAAGGCTTTGCTCAGGTCCAGGTAAATGACATCAGTTGCTTGCCCCTCATATAATCTGTATCTATATCTAGATATATATGTATGTGTGTATATATATATGTATAAAATTATATAATAATTCTAAAAAGTGTTTTCAGGTATATAAAAGCTCTGTCATTTTTATTTCTCACCTTGGAGCCTCGTTACAGGTCAGATTTCTTTTGGCATAGGTATTATCTTTTCCATATAGAAATCTCATCATTGATCAACATCTTCTGTGTGCTTTCAAGCACAACCTGGAGTATGAACATATACACCTTTGTAAATGTGCCTTTTTTCTTTTCCTTTCTTTTAAACATTCAAAAGATGAGAACATACATACATACATAGGCAAATGCAAATAATATCACACTTTTTTGACTTTAGCAGATATAGACAACGCAGAAGAGACATCTTTTGTGTTGATGAGGACATGTTGTATCACGTACACGTGAGCATTTAAGTTTGCATTGTACGTGCTGCATACTTAGTACACTATATTCATTTTTGGCACAGAATTTACTTTTAGGAGCAGATCCAAATAAGCTCAACTTCTTTTTATTATTTTGAGTTGGGGTTTGTGTGTGTGTGTGTGTGTTTGTTCCTTTCTGCAAAACTAGCTGCTTAAATCACACCATTTTTGTGGTCATTCTGTACTGTGATGGGTTCTCCAATAAATTCTGGGTTTGGCAAAAAGGAACATTCTCTATCCACTAAAAAAAAAAAAAAAAAAAAAAAAAAGGAAAAAAAGGGGGAAAAAGGAAAAAAAATGTCTGCAACATCAACAGTTTCCTTCAGGTTCTTCTGCTTTGTTCATAATACAGTGGAGGACAGAATTTTTCCAAAAGTTCTCTTACTCATAGCTTTCTTAGTGGTGGTCCTTCTCTTACTGAGCTAACAAAGATGTGAACCAAACCTCTATAGGCACTGGAACACAACATGTGACTTGGATGCACCCCAAGTCTTCTACTTCTGTCTCAGGATCCAACTAACCATGATGAATTCATACAAAACTGAAAGTTCCTTATTTACTTATTACAATTTAGATAAGTCAAAATCTTTCAGCTGACCCATTTTCTTTTTGCTTTGGCAATGTAGAATGTTTTAATATATTTTTTCCAAGTCATTCCCTGTGTGGGTGTTGCAGGATCTAAATTCAGTTTTTTTCATTCCTCCCCTAAAGTAAAATTTTAAAATGGTTTCTTTGGTTTTGTTGTTTATTATGGGTTTTTTGTTGTTGTTGTTGCTGGGTTTGTTTGGAGTTTTTTGTTTGGTTGGTTGGTTTGGTTTGGTTTGGTTTGGTTTTGAGGGTGTTGGAAGTTTTTTGGTTTGGGGTGGGGTTTTTTCAGTTGTTTGGTTTTGTGTCTTTGTTTGCTTCTTTTGGTGTTTTTTGTTATTTGGGTTTTTTTTACTGTTTTGGGGGTTTTTACCTTTTTTTGCAGTTTTTTTTTTTCTCCCTGTAAATTAGTAGTTTTTCTTTAACATCATCCATGACATATATTTGAATTCTCACATATATTTGAATGCCTCAGTTAGAGGCAGCAAGGAAATATATTCTTTGATTCTACTGATTCACAGTGAAGTAAATGAGAACAAGACATTAAACCAGCACAGGAACATCATGATGTATTGCAAGACAGCAAATAAATTGCTGGGTTTGTCATTTTATGGACAAAGCAGATAAGATATGAGTAGCTTCACAAAATTCCCTTCTGACATGGGAATCATGGTGTTGATTTGGCTTAGGTATAAGGCAAAGGAGCTTCGTGATTGCTTTAACTTATTCCAAATGGAGAGTCACAGTATAAGCCCTTCCTCTCATCTACAAAGAGTATGTAGCTTTTGTGGGAGAAAAGGATATAGCTGGAAAGAATAGTGGAGATTTTGGGCACCCAAGCTCACTGTCAGTTTTGAAAGAGCTATTGTCATGGTTTGCTCTGGCTGACAGGACTGCAATTAATTCCCATCACAGTTTTGTACCTCCAACAAGCAGGAGTATGGGTGTACATTTGAATATCTGTATTCTTAACTGGTGCGGTTGCTTTTACTTGCAAATTTTACCAGATAACAAATGCATTTTTTTTTTTTTAACAAATGCATTAATATTGATTCATATGGTTTGTGTCAAAGGTAAGGAAGTCCTTTAACAGAAAAGAGTAGGTCTTAACTGGATGTCACACCATTCCTAGCCCAAAGGACAGTTTCAAAGGAGCAGCGTGCCATTCAGTATTTGTTGTGATAATAGCTTTTTTACTTTCCTGCCTCTCCCTGAAAACAATTGCTCAGTGTTTATGTAAGCTGCAGGAGGAAAAATAGACTGACCCACTAAGCAGCAATTTGCACTGGTCTTCATTTAGCCGACCGGCAGTAATGACTGAGAAAAGCTCTCACAAGAGCACCATTTACAACCGTATGGTTTGGTGAGCGGTGTGACAAGTATATTGTGCTGATTTGCAGAGCAGCATGTCCTGCGAGGGCTGATCAAGTGCTCCGCAGTGGCAAGAGCACAGAGGCAATGTAACCACGCAGCTGGGAGCAAGAGGAGAATGGAAGAAAAAAGAATCCAAGAACAACAAGGTCTTCCTTTCTCAGAAGACTTAGTGAAAACTCTGCCTTCATGCCCGCCAGTGAGGAAAATCCTACAGAAATTGGAAAGTAACAGGCAGAGGCGCCCTTTCTCCTCCTCTAAGGAGGACGAGTGGAGGATGTCAACGTAAATCACCTGAAGAGAAGGATGTCAGTGTGATCATCCTCGCTTTGTCTGGTGTTCTTTGGTGATGGACCTTTCTATAGCCTCATCTTACATACAAATGGTTTACTCTGCAAATTCAATGCCAGTTGAAGACAAGACGAGTACCGTAGCTCTTGCACCCACCTCAGAGGAGCTTAGATGTAGCTCTCACATTTTAGTTCAATAAGGCTTTTGCCTTTTCCGTGGTTGAGGACGCCTGCAAAATATCCCTGTTCTAATCTGCTTACTATGCATTAATGCAAGAAGGCAGCAGTTTCCTTACAACACAGAGCAGCAGTGACAGTATTTTCCTAATCATCTTTTCCATCTATCCTTGATCCTACTTGAAAGTAAGGATGTGTTTTCAGATTTGTTGATGGAAGTCTCCACTAGATCAGAATAATCTTTCCATGGAAATTTTTTTAGTCCCAACCAGAATTGTCTTTCTATTACTTTCTGGTTCCTTCAGAGAAATCTCAAAGAGCACTCTGGGCTGACTCCTTCAGCAGATCTTTGATAAAGCTGTGATATTTTCACACCTAGGACTGCCAGATGGCATGCAAATATTTACAGTTTCTTTCTTATTGTATTCAAGGAAGATTTTTGCCTTAGGGAAATGGTTCCAGCTGGTTTTCAGTACAGTTTCTTCTGGGAAAGCATTAGAAGGCACCAAGAGCTACCACTGCAATTAGAGTCAGCTCTTGAAACAAATGCTTTGTTTCAAAGCAAATCAAAACAAAAGCTGTCTGCAAGGCAGGCAGAGGCATGTATGCATTTTGATAATTTCAATTCCAAGACTGCTGTGTACATTTCTAAGTAAAGCTAGCAACATGAAGATACTGGACTGTGTATGATTCCTCCCATTTGGCAGAGAATGTTATTGTTTTTTTTTTTCAAGTATGGGGGCACTGTGCAAAATAATTATGATTTTTTGTTTACATTATAATAGTAATTTCCTATTGATGGCTATGTAAAATGCTCAGTATCATAGAAACTTTAATTAAAATTTGTTGTGGCTAAAACTCGTTGTTTACTGCTGAGATGACAGTAAAGAAGAAAGCTAGAAAAGTCTTATTAGAAACCACTCAATAACAGTTCTGATGATCACATTTGCAAGCACTGCAAATGATAAAATGTCCATCTTTGGGAACAAAGAAGAAAGGCTGTTCCTGGAAAACAGAAGATTTTTCTCAGAAAGCAGTGATTCAGAGAAGGATTTGGGAAGCATCACAAATAAGTTCCTCGAAATTTGCTTCAATCATCAATCTGTGGAAACAGAGGTAGTGCAATCTTTGCGTAAGGGAAGGAATAGCAAGTAAAACCGGTAGAAACAATAGCAATGCCACCTAGCTGCCATCCAAGGCTTTTCAGGGCAGGTTTCACAGCACAAAGAAGAACCAGAATGCAGAAAATGCTAATATTTGTTCTGCCAAAATGAAATCCTGAAACTTTAACCAGGAAAAATCAGATCAGAATAAGCGGAGCAGGATTTTATGCCAAAATGCAGGGTCTAATAAAATGAAGCATTTTATTTTATTCTAAGACTAATATAATATCTTATTTTGTAGTCAACTTTGAATGAAAATGTCACTTTCTAACACAGAATTTCATCTGATAACTTTACAGGACTATTTGTAAAGGTTTGCATTTTCCTCCTGACATTTTCAAAGGACTTGATTGAGAGTGAAATTCCCACAGACCAGCAGGCCAGACCATGTCCCAGATTGCTTTGTCTTGTTGCCACAACAGCATTTACCTTCCCAGTGCCCTCAAGAGCTAGGAAATGTTTACTTTCTCTGTGCACAGGTTTATTGCCATTTTCTCCTTCCCTCCTCTAGCAACTGATGGGGTGGATTTTCTTGTTCCTTCCTCTGGAGAGGTCTTTGGTGTCTGAGGGTGTCTTGTTTGACTCCCATTCCGGACTCACGACAGGCAATAGTTCAGCACCTAGCACTAGTAATCAATCTGGAATACTCCAGTCCAAGTCAATACACTCCTTTTAGGAGATGCCAGATGAAATTTAAAACCTGTGAGGTCAGACTGCATGATCTGGCTTGCTGATCCCTTCTGGAGTTGAGACTCCACCACATAATCAGGGCTTAGCAGGAATGGTCCCCACTTCATGCCTTATAAAATACTCTTAAGTGATAGCCATTGTTTTAAACAGAATATGCTTTCCTAAGAACCCCACCTGACCCTGATTGGAAATAGGAGTCTGTGCTTTTGGATTAAAGGCCCTCATACATTAGTAATAAATCTAATAAAAGAAATTAATTAGTTCCTCAGCAGTGGCCAGACCCTACGGCAGATAATGGTGCTTCCAGTGCTGAGAACGAGACAGGCTGCACAATGTAGTCAGCCACAGTTTGTATGAAACCACACACAGAGCACCTGCTTAGCACTTTTTGACCCTCATCTAGAACGAATCGTTAAAGTACCTGTGCAGCTCTGACATAGTTCCAGGATTATGAGAAATCCTTTCACATTTAGAAGGTGCTGAAGGTCACAGGTGACAATGCTACAAACATATCATGTAATTACAATACAGTTTTTGTTGGGAAAGAAGCCATTTTTGTGTGTTAACAAATAAAGAAGGGTTTTGTGTTTTCTCACTATCTGCAACAATATGCCATACATAGCAGAGATATTTCTAGGTTTGAGTGTAAGAGTGCATGCCTTTGTGACAGATCTGATTTATGATACTGATTTGTCTCAGAATGAGTGATTCAGGTAAGCTTAAATAATTACTATCAAAAGGGTTATCAAAAGTGATTTTAATGTAATTTTTTAAATGTGAGAATTAACAATGTTTCACAGAATTACAGAATCACAGAATGTTATGGGCTGAAGGGGACCTTGAGAGATCATCTAGTCCAACCACTCTGCCAGAGCAGGATCACCTATATCACATCTCACACGAACTCATCCTGGTGGGTCTTGAATATCTCCAGAGATATCTCCACATTCCCCTGGGTAGCCTGTTCCAGTGTTCCCTCACCCTCACAGTGAAATAATTCTTCCTCCTGTTTCCATGGAACTTCCTATGCCTCAACTTCCACCCACAGCCCGTTGTCCTGTCATTGGGCATCTCTAAGAAGAGTCTGGATCCATCCTCCTGGCACTCACCAATTTATTTATTTATAAATATTTACATATTTATAAATATTGATGAGATCACCTCTTAGTCCCCTCTCCTCCAAGCTGAAGAGTCCCACGATATCTAGTTTCACTCTATAACTTAGTGCATAAAGGATATATACAAAAGAATATTGAGTTAGACTTAAAGTAGAATGATTTATAGAGAGATCAGAGGTGTAAGGTAAGGGACACCCTTGAGAGTTGTGGTGGTTTGGCCATAGCTGAGGGCCATCAAAGCTGCTCTGATAACTCCCCTTCTGGGGCATATGCCACATAGAATTTTACAGGTGGCTGGCCCAGGGACCAGGGTTTGCCCTAGCTTGGACAGAAGCAACTTAGTCATTACCTTCATTCATCCTAGAATGTTACAATGTGTCTTCACAGCATCACAGAATGTTAAGGGTTGGAAGGGACCTCAGAAGATCATGGAGTCCAACCCGCCTGCCACAGCAGGACCGCAGAATCTAGCACAGGGAGCACAGGAATGCCTCTGGGTGGGCCTTGAAAGTTGCCAGAGAAGGAGACTCCACCACCTCTCTGGGCAGCCTCTTCCAGTGCTCTGTGACCCTCACAGTGAAGAAGTTCCTCCTCATGTTGAGGTGGAACCTCCTGTGCTGTGGTTTACATCCATTGCTCCTTGTCCTATCACAGGGTGCAACTGAATAGAGCCTGTCCCCTCCCTCTTGACCCCCGGCCCCCAGGGGATTTATTAAATTCCCTCTCACTCTTGTCTTCTCAAGACTAGAAAGCGCCAAGGCTCTCAGCCTCTCCTCATAGGACAGTGCTCCAGTCCCTCAGGCATCCTTGTAGTCCTCTGTTGGACTCTCTCGAGTAGATCCCTGTCCCTCTCGGATAGGGGAGCCCAGAACTAGACACAACATTCCAGGTGAGGTCTCACTAGGGCAGAGTACAGGGAGAGGAGAACCTCCCTCAAGCTGCTGGACACACTCCTCTTAATACCCCCCACTGGGCAGGATCCCATGGGCCTTCTTGGCCACAAGGGCACATTGCTGTCCCTTGCATAACTTGTTATCTACCAGGACTCCCAGATCCTTCTCCACAGGGCTGCTGTTTAGTAGATCTCCACATAGTATGTGTTGGTGCAGCTTATTATTCCTTCCCAGATGGAGGACTCTGCACTTATCCTAGTCAACACGCTATAAAGATTTCAAAGTGGTAAGAGAAATTATAATACTTTTTTTTTTTTTTTCAGATTGATGTGGGATTCAGAATAGAACTAAACCTAACTTGAAAAGTCAGCTTTGAAAAAAGAATTGCATGTGAAAGGTCATTGCACATGTAGAAGCTTAAGAAAAACACTTCCATTTGGGCTGGAATTCAGTAATGGTCATTGCTGGATATTACTTTTACAAGAAAGGTATAACTTGCAAGGATATTCTGAGAAATAAGTCTCTTAATTTCCATGTTGATTATTCTGCTGCCATTCATTCAAATCCTTCTGTTCCCCAAAATTCTGTTACAATATTCCTTATCAAAAGGAAGCAAGGGAATTTTTAGAACATAGAGAACTATCCAGAAATAGTAGCATGGATGAATGGCCTGTAAATAGTATTTATTTTATACCAGCTTTGTTTATTGTTACAGTGATGTGATTCCGAAATAATGATACCATTGAAATTGCAAAGTGAAAAGACAAATTTTTAGAGGGACAAACTCTACAATGGGTATTACTCTGCAATCTTGTATGTGCCATCAGTAACTCTCAGGATTTTGTATTCATACTGTTATGCTGAATGAGGAAAACTTATCCCACTTCCTCATTTATGAAATTAGAATGCTTCCAAAGAACATGCCTTTATGTCTTTGCACATTGTATTCATGTGGGTTTAACATCATCATTATCAAAACAATAATAATAAAAATTATTTTTTAAAAAGGTATGGTTTACATGTGAAGCACCAGTTCAAATCAATAACAAATTCCTTGGCATCAACAGTGCCAACAAGCAAGAGAGGAATCAATGAAGAAACCTTGGAACACATCTGCATGCATTTCCATCTGCTGTGTGAAGATATTTTGTTTAAAATGAAAAAGAAAAAAGAAAAAAGAGCTGACAATTGCATTAGAGCTGACAATTGCATTCATCTCTGTCTTCATTGTTTCAGCATTTCAATCACTGCACTTTCCTTTAAGCTCATGATTTCTAGTTTATAGACCAGCTAATTGTATGGTAGACTTAAAATTCTGAAATACTCTGACAGGATAAGGATTAATAAATATTGTGGCCCACTAAGTTCATGTTGTGGACTTACGAAAATCGTCCACACATCTGGGTAAAGTTCTGGGTGAAATTTCTTGTTCACAGAATACACATTTCTCATCTGGAGTACCTGCACTCACCAAGAAGCTAGGTCCTGGTCTGGAATACCAGGAGTACTGTAAACAGGGACTGATCCAAATCTTACAAAATCCATTTTTCATATTACTGATTTCAGTGGAATTTAAATCAGGGACTTAATTACTTGAGAAAGCTTCCACAGCACAGTATTGTGAATCATTGCATTCAATATTCTCATGGCATTGTCAATGCGTGTCTGGTGGCTTACAACAAGTAAACTGCCTTAAGTGATTCATAAATCTGATAATTTGTAAGTGATTAAGTTAAACAAATGCACAGTGAAAAGATAAAAATATTATTAGTGTCTCAGAGAAAACATCATTCTTCCGATCCCTGCCCTGAGCAGCATTTTATTTGTGGTGTGTCTTGCTGTGTAAGACGAGAGAGTGGAAGAGCACAATTGCCTTATAGTGTGATGGACCTGTCATGTGGAGAAGTTTTTTTCTAAAAGCTAAGAAATCACTTGTCGATGTCAAGTCACCCATCCCCAGTGTGACATTCACATTGTGAGTTGAAGCACAGCCCAGGGGACGACAAAGCAGTTTTGCACACTTGGATCTCATAACTGAATGTGAACAAATGTAATACTCAAGTACAGCTTTCATGATGAAATAAAAGATATCTCACCCATGAAAAGGGATTATTATCTCTGGTATAGAAATGTGACCCCTCATTAAAATATCCATGGTCAAGCTCATCTCTTCCAGTGAGAGCTTCTTTTAATTCTATGGCATTGTTTTAGTTGTCAAAGCCCACATTTTGAATCAAACTGTGGGAATTAGAAGTGAACACAGTAAAATTCTCATGGAACTTTTACCAGCTCCATTTTATTCTGCAAAGAAACATTTTACTGATCACTAATATTACTTTGCAGAGGTTAGTATTGCTTAGGCTATCTTATACCATGAAATCAGCCCAACTTCTCTTTTATAGTGAACAATTTTTTTCAAAACTCCTAACTAAAGAGGAAAGAATATTCCTAGAAAAGGGGTAAAAAAAATTAGGCCCCTCTTTTTGTCTTCTTATTCTGTTAAAAAAAAATCAAAACATTGAGAGCACATTTTGATTTTAAATTTTAAAATTTATATAATTGTGTCCCTTAACTGTTCTGATTGTTTTAGCTCTCTATCCTCCCTTAACTGAGCAAAGTTATGTCTACATTGGGAATTTAGTAGATGATTATGGGAATTTATTAAATGAATAAGTCATCCATTACTGCATGGGAATACTAAGCCCTTTGCTATATTTGGAGTGAAATGATGTCCCATATCTTAGTTACCCCAAATTAGATAATATCAATCATCAAGATAATGATGATACTTCAATACCATGGATATTAAACAGAGGTCACCTTCTGCCTATAGACAGTCATGCTGGATGCTTGCTCAAGCAAGCATTTGTCCTATATGTTGAGGCTTCCTATTCCCTGCCACACTGGAAATCAGTGAACAATTGAAATGAGGGTAGGTAAACTTTCTAACTGCCTACACGCACCAATGTGCAATGGACTCTGCTTGAAAAAGAAAATTAACTGGAGCCAGAGAGCAGTCAGTACATGTGCTTACACTTAACAGTCAGCTAGCTGCAGTAAAAAAGGAGGTCGCACTGAAAGGGTCACAGTGACTGATTAATAAAAGAAGCAAAAGGAGAGGCACTGGTGTAGGAGTCCTTTTTTAGGAATAGAAATCTGAGGGGATGACAGGAGACACATGGGAGCAGTTTGGTATGGCTTTAGTTCCTGTATTTGCTTTACAAACAAGCAGAAGCTCTATTTCCATGAGTAAACACCCATTATATGTTTCCAAGAGCTGGGAAGGATACAAAGGCAGAAAATAGTTCAAGAAGACAGTAAGATGTTTGGAGGAGCAAACAAGATATCCATGTTCTGGTGTCCCTGGATAGGTGGTCAGGCATCCTCAGGTGCTGCAGAAGAGAACGAAGAATGACACAACACCATTCCAAAATTCACCTTCTACTCATCAAAGAAGCAGTATAAATCATACCATTTGGCCTTCTATCCACCCTTCAGTTTTCTCCAGGTAAATATATTCCCTGATATCTTGGCACATGTCTTCCAATATATGCAACTCTTCTGTGTGATGAAGGATTTTTACACCAATGAGTGTGTTCAGTCAGTGTAGGTAGATGCTTTATGTATTTGTGAATAAGTTATTCTGACTTTCAAAGGCATTGTAACAACAACAAAAAATACACATTTCTTGTAATGCTCCACAAAGCACCCCTTGGCAAAAGAACACATTAATTCAACAACCTCTGAGGTATTATTTATAAAAATGCATCATTTCCCATATTGGATATCACCCCTAGTTAGTTTCCCCTTGGCCAGCAATGTAAAAACACTTCACATTTCCCCATTTGTAATTTTCTTTTGTATACGTTCTTCCTCTACTTCAGCTGAGGGGAATTTAACATTTATGTTCCAAGTTCTTCCATGAAGCTTTATCCCTTGATTTATATATGTTCTGACAACATACTTCAAGTGCTTTATTTTAATAAGGACTGTTTTCATTACACTGTTTGGGATTTGGTGGGAGAAACACACTTGGAGAGTTGTCTACCTCTTAAAAATGTAGCTAAAGGCCTTTAAGGTCCTGTTTCTTGGACCATAAAACTTGTCTGTGATGATTGAAATGAGAATTCTGTTTGACCTTTTGTGACTTAATTTCATGCTTGATTTCCACTGCTGCCACTACTTTACCTCAAAGACCATAGCTGTGCCCCTCCAATGGAGGGGGTCTATTCCGCAGTGCTGGATAGAGAGGTGACTGTCTGTTCTGCATCCAACCTCTCCTTCTGCCTAAACCAATCACTCCACTTTAATGAAAAAATGACCTTTTTATCTCAAAATAAAATCCACATTAACTTTCAACCCCCTTCTATTGGGAGTCCGTGTCTAATGTGACCATATATGGTACAATAACCGTGTCCTCTTCATTTATTCCTGAAATATCTTTCCCTGTGGATTTTAATGATGGAACAATTGTAGCCTATAAATGTATATATAGTATCATCTAAACTCACTGATTGATCTACTGGATATTTCTGTAAATGTTGCTCTTGATGCTCTGGTTTCACTCATGTAAACAGAGCAATGACTCATGTCCCAATCTATCCAACATGTACCTGTAATCAGTACCATCTGCCACCACACACTCTCTTAAACCACAGTCCTTTTGAACCATTGCTTCTTGTCCTTGCCCTTTATCTGTTTTCACTCATAGTGAAAACAATAACAAACGTTTAAGGCTCAGAGACATGATGAGCTTGAAGATTATCAGTGCAATACCAATGATGCTTCTAAATCTAGGGCAGGAGATTCAGTTTCTCCAGAGCTGCAGAAGGGCAAAGGTTTATAATTTTGGGCTGAGTGACATGATGCAGAGGGCACAGCTACACCTTCACCATTAGCAAACATAAGTCCAACAGCACTTCAGTCCTCTGGACCTTCAGTTTTTCATGTTTATGCAGGGAGGGTAGCTATGTCTGGTTCTTTGTGGTGTGCACACATTTGCTCCACTGCACATACTATCAAATAGCCTTCCACAGATAATGAGAATGTGGTGCTGCTAACTAGGGCACAAATGAAATTTTCAGAAAACCAGCATTTTTCTAGGTACTTTCATGCTTTGCCTTTGGGTAAACAATGTAAATTGGAATTAAACGCCGTTTTATCCATAAATAAAACAAAAAATAAGCTTAAAGGTATAAGAACAGTGAGTATGTGAATGTTCTCCTACTACAGGTAGTACAAAGTGCTAGTGGACTGAACGCTGCTAAGAAGAAGTGGAAAAGTATTAAGACAATGAAATGTTTCTTATCTGTTTCAAAATGCATAGCCATTTGAAAATAAACATGTATAAGCGGCATCCTAAACTGAAGCTCTTCAAAAATGCCTGACCAGAGCAATTTTGAACTCCATGTTGGATTAGGTTCTATTTGGGTGAGAAAAGTACAGAGAAAGAAAAGGAGTTGATGTTTATAAATGCCTCTGTTGCAAATGAAAAATTAGCAGAAGTGTTTCTACAGCTAAGGAGTTTCCTGTTAGCTTGGCTGGTGAGAGGAAGCAAACCTGAGACCTCCCACAGGCTTCGCTCTGTGGAAATCTGTCTGACTTCTGCTTATTCAAAATCTATGAGATTATGTTTTAAATCAGATAAGCAAAACTGACTCCTTGTATTTCAAACAGAAAGATGATTACTTAAGCCAGCAGGGCAATTTCTGGTGATGCATCAATTTCAAAATGCCTGAAATCTCATCTCATGGACATGTAGAACCACATTCACTGTGCAGATAGATTTAGTATTAAAAAAAAAAAAAAAAAAAACAACCCACACCAACCCAAGAAAGGGAGAAATTGAGAAATAATATAACTCAGGCTTATCAATCAGAGGAATACCAGATCAACACAGATGCTGGGTGACAGCTGTGCAGGCAGCAGGAGGAGGACAGACATCAGGAAGAAGACTCCAGCAGTCATCCATTCAACTGCTTGGTCATTCATCTGGAGCTGTCAGCTCAACCTAGAGCTCTTCAAGGCAGACTTTTCCCTGTTCCTCAGCAATGATGATAATGATGTTTCACAAAGATAAAAATCCAATTATGGAAATAAAAATCACAATCCTAACAAACCGTGTTTAATCTTATGGGCGATTATTACCCATTTTTTTTCATCTCTCAATTACAGGTCATCTAATTAGAATATAAGGTCCTTCTGGGTGGAACCTTCATTAAAATCCTATCCCCAAGGAGGCAACCTTGGCAAAGGAACAAAATACAATTAGGAAGTTTGTTAATTAATTGACTATGGAGTTATCTTAGCATGATTTCATTTGAAAATTGGCATATATATATATATATACACCCATATATATATATTAAATTCTGCCTAGAGTGTCTTTTAAATCCCCAGTAATGGACTTGGGACAAGTTACTCAGTAACAACATATTTAATTTGTCTGTACAGAAATCTTAAAAAGTCCACTTATCTTTGCAGGACTAACAAAGCTGAGTATATCTTCTCTCACTGTCAATCCAACTGCGTGTTACTGTCTTGCTTAGACTACTGTCTTATTACTAAAACCTAAAAATAATATACCTATACTCACAGAACAACTATAAAGTAAATAATATTTTTTCCACATTTCTCTCAGTAACATTTTATATTTATAAAACGTTTTTGAGGAGCTAGCTTTTTATTTGAAAAACAGCCAACATATACTTTTAGTAGTGTCCCAGAGTAGGGTTTGAGATGAACACATTATTACTGAGGTGCAGCAAAAGAACTACTATGTTCAGATTTAAAGTTGCCAATAAGAATATATTTCACTGAGAAGAACATGTCTTTATTATTGAAAGACTTAGAAGGGGATGTTTGAGTTCAAATGATGCTATTGCAACTGCCTCTTCTAAGTCTCATGTAATTTTGGTGTTCAGATTTTTTACATGAAGACTGGTAATGAGTTCCATGGTCACAAATACATAAAAAGATAAAACAAGATTGAAAAAAATTAAAATTTTTTTTTAAAAGGCGAGTTCTGAAAATTAAGACATCACTTGCAGTATTTCCATAGTGACAGGAGCTGACTTTTCACACCATATGAAAGGTGTTACTCAAAGTCTTAATTAAAGCTGAACATTCAACAAGCTTGAATCCAAAAGTCAAAGCAATCTCCATCCTAGAAGAGTGTCCAGAACATAGTGAGCAAGGACAAATCACTGGTTTTCATTCCTCTCCACTGGAAGACAGAACATGCATTACTAGCACAGGTGTGAAACTCATCAGACTTCAGGACAGCCAAGCTAAAAACCAAGTAAAACCCTCCACTTGGGTAGATTTCTTTTGCTGATGTTACAGAACTCTTCACCATTTGGTGCTCAAGTCTGTCCAGTGCGATCTTCCCTATTCCTGTGAGACTATTCTATGACCCTGTCAGGGCATGGTCTGCCACTGTCTGAATACTCCAAAGCTGGGGACTCTGGGTAATTGTGAAGATATCCCAGTATCCCCATTGTGTAATTTACTGATGGTTTGGAACTAGTTAACTTCTTCTTAATCAGTTACCTTGAAGCAACTATTAACTTGAGACAGGCTAATACAAAAGTCACATGGATATTTGTGTTGTGTGCTACAATACAAATGTAAATGCATTTATAATTATTTGCAAGTATAAAATAAAGAATGTATTAGAAAAGTTCATAGAAACACAGGCAAGAAACAGAGGAAAAAGCATGCTTCATCTGCTTACTCCAACTTGCATTTGAAAGGTTCTTGCTAATGAATGCAACCTGAGATGAAAGCACATGAAAACCAGCTTCCCAGCTAAGGAGTCTGTTAAACACACATCCCCAGCAAGGCAGATGGACAGAGGGAACGTAGTCCCTAAGGAATCAGAAGAACAAAAGAGAATATCCCTATTGAAGCTGTGCTGGTTTGCATGAGAGCTCCTTTCACACATACCAGTCAAGGAAATACTCCCTAATATGTGCAGAAGTAGTGGAAAGTTCACCCAAACACTGAGGTTACTTTGAGATGGTTAAAATGAAAATGTAAAACCCAAACAAAAAATACCAGCACTACTGCAGCCAGAACCATCACAAGAGCAAAACATTGTGGCAAAGACTCTCTGGACAGACAATCCTTAAGGAAGAAAAATTTCAAATAGAAATACAACCTTAAGGATATACCAGTTAGCCTACTGCTCATTTATGGAAAACATAGATACATACCCAAAGAATAGGACCTTGGTGAACTTTTAGAAACAAGTCTCTGGCTTAAATCTAATTTTTTTTTTCTTGAGAACAAAAGCATTACCTCTTCATTTACCCCGGAACATCAAACTTCGGAAAACAAAGAGAGGTCATTGATTGACATGGTTATATTGTCATTTTCTGCAATGTCTGCTGTATCTGAAAAAAATGAGAAAAATTGCAAAATGGATCATACAGAACAACCTCATTTTCTGCTTTGGCTTGAGTAACTCCTGAGTCTATTGCCTGGCTGGAAAGTGATCTGTTCTTGGTTTATTAAACTGCCTCTGCAGTTCACCCTACAGTGCAGGTCAGTAATAGGGTAGGAGATCCTGCTTCCAGAGGGAATTAGATGTCGAGACAGAGTTGGACTTTAATGTGTTCTAACACTTTCAAATAAAAAGAAGACCACGAAAACCACAAGTGCTGCAGCAAAGAAATGAGCCTGTTTACAAGGTCAAAGCAAAGAGCAGCTCAGTGAGTGGAACAGCCTCTCAGCTTGGATTACTCCTGGAATGGACTAAAATCCCTGTTGTGAGCAATCAGAATGGATATCAGATATCTTTCCAGCCCTTCATCTAAAGATTACCTGACTGGTCCTATTTGCGGGGTCCTCATTAAATTAGTCACAGAGAACAGCCCTGGAGGAACTTCCTGGAGTCCTTCCACCTGAGTTTCCTGTGGTTCTGCAATTAACTCCCAAAAATTCCAGCTATCAGAGAAGAATGGAAACAGACAGGCATTTTGTCCACAAAACATCTTTGCTCACTCCTGATATGGACTGGAAAAAGGAAAAGGGAAAAACAAAAGGATATCTAGAACTATATTTCTGAACTGCTATTTTATTCTTCTCATGCTGTCAGCCAGATCCCATCCTGACAAGACCTGACAAACTTGGGTCATTTTGAGCATCACAAACATTTTAGACCTTGCCTCACGTAATTCTCAGTTTGGAAAGGATTTGAATATTTAGCAAATCATTAGGTCAGACCCTTGGAGCTGAAAAGGAGTAACACAAGTAACAGAAGTAACACAAAGATCAGACAGACACATTAACGCAGAAAATGACAGTAAACCTAAAAGAAAATTTCTGTGGTAATTGTGAAGCATACTACAGCAAAGACAGTGCCAGCTCTGAAAAACCTTCCTATTAACTAAATTATCCTGGTTCCAACAAGTAACTGATTCTGACAACTCTAAATCTTTGGTGTCAGACTGCTCATGGTCCTTGAATGCTTCTTGATGCTTGTGCAAGACACCGATGTTTGCAGCTTCAATACAACGGCATGATCAAAAGAACATTAAGTGACAAGATAAGTAGTCCAGATAATAGCCCCCAGCAATCCTGCAGGGGTGTGTGTCAGGTGAAGCCCTTGAAATACAAGATTTCTGCACATCATCTGTTTAGTTTATGTGTTACCACAGACAATGGTGGATGCTCAATGATTTTCCTGAGTTTTCAAGGTCAGATTACCATTCTACATATCTTCAGCTGGTAAAAAAACCTGTTCAACAGGAGGCACTCGACCAGCATGCTTTGTCTCTCATGTAACCAATAAAACACAGGAATTCTCTGTAGACTAACCCCAGTGATTTAGACACAGGGTACATGACATGATTAGCCTAAAAAAGTGTCTTTTGCAAAACATCCCCTCCAAGCTTACATCCCAAAAGACAGAGAATCGTCCTAAAGCAATGCTAGCTACTTCAATGATGAAAATCAGTCATCACAAAAAAGTTCTTTCTGCAAAAAGACTAGATAAGTATCCTTTCAATTTTTTTTTCTGTCTTAGCCTTTTAACTATGGGATGTTGTTACACACTTGAATGCTTAACAAAAGAACTCAAAGGCCCTAATTACAGGCTGCAGGCAAACTGCCTCCTAAATTTCTCTTTGATGAGATAAATGAGCGAATTCCTTAAATTTCTTAGTGTAAGAGTTTTTATGGACCTCAAATCATTCTCATAATTATGACCTTCTCTTGTCATTCCTTCTTTTGTAAATATCCCATTTAAAAAAAAAAAATTATACGTGTTCCCACCTACTTCAGAGTATCTGTTCCTTGCTTCTACTGAGTTAAAATTCTTTGTGATACTGTCAGTGGCTAGTTTCATGGACAAATCTAGACAAAAAAAGTACTGTTATCTGAATAGATTGAAGAGATCAGACAATGTTTACATATTTATTTAGCTTGATTATAGCTAGCAGAGTAATGTTGTAACCTTTGTTCTTAACCTATTAGTACAGTTCTTAACACAGGTTGTAAAAGGTACCTACGACACTGAGCAAATGCTTTGACTGTTAGTCTATGCTTGTATAGCTACTCACCATGAAGTAAAGAAATTAATTGGTTATACCTCTAAGTGAAAAATAGGCAAATCCTTACTGGAATAATTTTGTATAAAATTCCTTTTTTTCCTTCTTCCCCTCTTTCAATGTACATTTTTTCTTTTTATTCGTTTATTTGTTTATTTATTTATTTATTTAACCTGGCATCTGACAAACAAACTTATTCACAAACCTTTTCCTGGATGAATAAGGCAAAAGATAGAAAAATGCATGAATATCAAGTTAGCATAAAAAGAAGCCTTAATGCTGAAACATCATGGATGTCTCTGGAACCAGGAGAAAAACTTCACCTTCTCTAGCATCTCTGGGAGACACTGCTGTGGCAGCTGTTACTACCTTTTTCCAGGTTAAAAAGCTCTGACTTGAGTGAAGAAATATGGCCCAAAATTAAAGGATGGCTTTGTTTTAAACAGTATTTCTATTTATTCTGAAGGAATTTTTCATACAATAAGACAGTGGAACACGATTTTATGGATTATGTCATATTCTATGAAGTCATCAGTGCCACTGAAGATAGTGAAGGTGTGCTAAAATAATACGTGGAAGCATATCTTGAAAAATTTCTGTTCCTGAATAAATTCCAGATGTTAGCTTTTCATACCATCTCAGACCAGTATGTGCTGAAATATTTGGCAGATAGAAAGCAGAAGCTTGTTGCAGCTGCTGATATCTTTTGATGAGATCAAGCTTCAGAAGCACAATGGTACCATTCAGTGTAGGAATTATGTCATTTACTGTTGGTGAGATACGCTGCTCTCTTTACAGGGATCTTTCTTTATTCCCTTTGAGGGAGCTTTTGGAGCCATATAAATTCATTCCCTCCTACATGCAATCTCTCTTTTTCTTAAGACCCATGTAAAAGAATCGTGCCCCACACCTCCAGCTTCCGTTGTCCCATCCTGCTGTAAATACTGTTAGGGGATCTACTACCGTTAGTTTTCATGACCAGTTTCTTTTGTGCAGGTTAAAAGTCCTTATCATGGCAAATGAGCTGCTACAGTTCTTGGCTTCTCTTCTTTGGTCATGGTTTTTATATGCTTACTGTCAATATTATCTTCCCAAAAGCTGGTCTGGCAATGTAAACCTAAACCTTTCAGGTAAACTTTCCAATTCCCGCTTCAGTTGGCACTGTGTTGATCCAGGTTAGTACTTAATATTAACATAAGATATGAATATTCTGTAAGATGCTTTTACAACCTTCTATCAAGAAAGAAGCAATATGAAGGAAAGAAGGTTTTAGTTCTGAATAGTTATTTGTGCATTCGTACTCCAATAGAGAGTGGATTCATTACTAATGTTAAACCACTCTTACCTGAATGGAATTTAAATATTTAAACAGGGACCAGACAGGATCCTGACAAACTGATTAATACATAACAGCAAGGCAAGACATGACATTAAGGTAAAAGGGCATAAAGGCAATTCAGTTGTTTCTAGCAGGCTGGGTCTGATGACCTTCCTTCTAGTGGGTTGAGCGAATCGCATGAGGAACCTTCTGAATCTTTATTTCTCAGACAAGATACAGTCCACGCACAAAGTACCAGAAAAGATGAAATCAAAGATGTCTCCTGGCAATCTTGTAGTCCTCTTGAGTGGACTTGCCCTTCTTCCAACAACCACAGACTCTCTTTTTTCTCCCTAAGCAGCAACCACACCTCTTTATTCAGCCAGGCCAACCTTCTTCCCTGCTGACTCACCTTTCAGCACATGGGGACAGCCTGTTCCTGTGCCTTAAAGAGTTCCCCCCTAAACAGTGTCCAGCCTTCCTGGACTCCTTAGCCCCTCAGGACTTCCTCTCAAGGGACTCTGTCCAATAGGCCAGAGTCTGCCTGTTGGATGTCCCATATGATAGATCAGTTCCCTCTCTGCTGTGTTGTATTTCCAGCAGACATCAGGGAAGTTGAAGTCTCCCACAAGAAAAAGGGCCAACAATTGTGACAGTTCTACCTGATGCCTAAAGACTATTTTATCTGTGNTGTGCCTTAAAGAGTTCCCCCCTAAACAGTGTCCAGCCTTCCTGGACTCCTTAGCCCCTCAGGACTTCCTCTCAAGGGACTCTGTCCAATAGGCCAGAGTCTGCCTGTTGGATGTCCCATATGATAGATCAGTTCCCTCTCTGCTGTGTTGTATTTCCAGCAGACATCAGGGAAGTTGAAGTCTCCCACAAGAAAAAGGGCCAACAATTGTGACAGTTCTACCTGATGCCTAAAGACTATTTTATCTGTGTCTTCATCCTGGTTGGGTAGTCTATAACAGACACCTGCCAGGATATCTGCCTATTGGTCTTCCCTCTGATTCTTGCCCATAATCACTCAACTCTATCATCACCATCATCACTGCCATGAACCTACGTAGATATTAGAAAAAAAAAACAAACCGAACAAACCAAACCACCACCACCAACAACAACCAAAAAAAAAAAAAAAAAAAAAAAAAAAAAAAAAAAAAACCCAAAACCAAAAAAAAAANAACAAAAAACAAAAAACCCCAAAACAAAACAAAAAAACAACCCCTGCCAGAGCACTTGCCCATGTGGAGGAAAGGAATGCCTATGGTGAATCCTTCTCATGATGATCTCTTGAGGTCCCTTCCAACCTCTGATATACTGTGATACTGTGAAGTTATAGTGAGGGTTTGTCACAGTTGAGCATTTTGCTCCTTATCTCCTTGTTTTTTGTCAGGAGTGCAGCAGGGTCAGAAGCACAGCCAATGAGCTGGGTTGCCCAGAACAGGATATATCATTTTGAGAAGATCCATCTCAGACACTGAAACAGGTTGTCCAGGGAGTTTGTAGATGCCCACTCCCTGAAAGTGTTCAAGACCAGGTTGTACACGGCCTTGAGCAACCTGGTCTAGTGGAAGGTGTCCCTGATCATGGTGGGGAGGTTTGAACTAGTTGGTCTTTAAGGTCCCTTCAAACCCAAACCATTCTATGAAAAGAAGAGATGCTTCAGACCTTGCAGGGGAGATAGGGCAGCAATATTATCCCTTTCCTGGACCTCACTGAAGAGAAAATGAAGTGCCGTTAGGCACTATAGAAAAAAAAACAGGAACTGCTTTAGATTATCTTCTCCTTGATACTGTTCCCAGCAAAGACAATTCACGTCTTCCTCTGATGACACAGAAGTGCACTCCCTCCTCTGCTCCTTGTGAGTGCTACAATTTTGGATTCAGTAGTCCTCAATTCTTACTTGTTTTCTTTCTCTTTCAGAGCTTTAGGTTACATAGGTGTTGCAACACTCATTTAACATCTGTAAGTTATCTTAAATGCTACAATGTTTAAAAGTTGGTAAGCCCTAGTAAGTCTATACGCAAAACTGAGAACCTGAGGCTCAGTGCTATGTCCTCAAGAAGGATGGTTTGCAAATATCTGCTCTTCTGTTCTTAGTTTTTTCCAGCTGACAACCACTGAATTAATTCCCATGGTTCATTATCTTGATTGAATAATAGCTGTTGATTTTAAGGGTGCAGAAGTTCTTCCACAATGTCCTCCAGAATTTCAGGTCAGGTTACTCTTCTATTCAGGCTCTGCCCATCTGATCCCTGAAAGAGATCAGCAAAGAAACCTTTCACCCTCATATCACAAATCATTCTTCCAGGTCCTTCAACAAATAGCTCAACATGATTTATAGCAATGAAACGTATCAGGAGGGGAATCTGAAGTAAGAATTGTCAACAGCCGATATTGTCACAACCAGAAGTCACTAATTGCATAGTGGTAAATCTGCTTTCAGAAGTTTGTCACAGCTCTCAGTAACTCCACAGGTTGCTGAGTAGCAGTGGTAGCTGTACACAGCAACTACTTTTCCTGTTTAAATAAACTACAAGTGCCCATAGACTGCATCAATAAATCACAGTTGAGAATTGGAACTCCATTCAAGGTGCTGCTTCACATTCACAGCCAGTTTTTACTTGGCCTTTCCTTTTAATTTTTTGCTAATATTTATTTCTCCTTACTTTCAATTTGATCAATTTCTCTGTTTGGTTTCCCACACAGACATCCCTCATACCTCTGTCAAGAAGCCTAAGCAAAAGAAAAAAAGTTCTTTTTCCACTTACAGAATCACAAAATTGTCAGGCTTGGAAGGGACCTCAAGTATCATCTAGTTCCAACCCCCCTGCCATGGGCAGGGACACTTTCCAGTAGATCAGGTTGCCCAGGTTGCATTAAAATAACACTAAGCAAGGCCCATAGCTGTGTGCACATTTGTTACCTACCTTGAGCAAAAAAAGGGAATTTATGGGTTTGGTTTTGGCTTTATTTTTCAGCGTCACATTTTCCACTAATGCACTCACTACACTGTCAATATTTTTCAGTACATTACTATATTTTTAACCACATACTGAGTATACCAGTGAACAACACTTGGATTTTCTCATGTTTGGACAAGTCTTTATTTTAGAAAAAAGAATACTCCATGTTTCACCATTTATTTGTGTAAATTTTTAATCCATTAGTTTCTCTGGAATGAAGTCAGTGCTAATCTTTCCTAAGCATCCAGACTATCTGTGATAATAAATACAAGTTCTGTTCACCTTTGTTTATCACTAAAAATTTTCTCGTGTCTGAACTCATAGTCCTCAGTTTTAATAAAGAAACCTCTGAATTCATCACATGATATTTCTACATTTATTTGTTTGATTCTGTAATGAAAATGTGCTAATAGGGATACTGATTGCTCAAAAAAAAAAAAAAAAAGGACAGGAAGGGAAAGAAGGAGTGAAAAAAATGAATGCTTTGCCCTAATATCACGCTTTCAGTTTTGCCAGATTGATAATAATAAGAGAAGAATCAGAAACAATGCTCTCCAGCACTCATAAACAGTGAGCAATAATATACATGTACCAATATATGTTTTCTTTTTAACTGTCAAAATCACCTGCATAATTGGCATTCTTCAAACTGTTCTGGGCACTTCACACCTGGTCCTTCTCCCTGCCTGTCTAAAGGAGAGCAGAAAGTTCCATCTTCTGCTGGTCTGGGGGTCTTCTGAACCGCAGCAAACTGCACTGGTAGCAGTAAACTGCCAATATTAGTTGATGCTATTGGCTGGGAAGGTGGATGGAAAGCAGGGGAGCTTATGTATAAAACACATACAAACCAAGAAGTTTGTTTATTTATTAGGTCAAAGAGTTGGTGGAGTGTCAACTTGGCAAGGAATAAACCTCTACCTACAGATAGGTTTGAGCCACAGTGCTGATGACCTCCATCTGAGAGATGACTTGATCTGCAATAGCATCCTTACAATAATCAGCCTTAGTTGTGCTTATCTTCTCCCTCTGGATGCACCTGGACTAGGAAGACGAAAGCCAGGATGGAAGTTCAACAGGTAAATATCCTGCTGAATCTGGTGTTCAGTCTTTCCTTGTAGCTGAGAAATGCTATATGCTCTCAGAAGGAGCGAAGGAGGCATTGCACATATGAGTGAAGTACCAAAAAGAAAGTGTTATCACAGGAGATAAACAGTGCAGTGGTCTTTTCTTCTCAGCTCTGCAGACAAAGCACAGGAAAGCTGCTCTTAGCCCCAGGGGAATAGGAACTTGAGCCCTTCTGCTGGCAGGGGTCGACAAGTTAAAAGGGAAACAGAGCAGCAGCTGAAACAACAGGAACAATGGAAGCAGAGAGAAAGGAAGGGAAATGAAAACGAGGAACAGTGGCTGCTAAAGCAGACAAAAATTTGGGGTTTTATTTCCTGAACTTTGGGATTTGACTTTTTCTTTCATCTAAGAGCACCTTTAGGAACAGTAATGAGCAATGTTCTGAGAAACTGTTTCAACATGATGCATGTGATAAAAGTTATGAAATACCATCCTGCATACAGTTTGCTCTTAGTTGTGGATCCTCTACACCTCTCTGATGAAGACAGGCTGAAAGAATTTGGGCTGTTCAACCTGGAGAGGAGAAGACTCTGGGGAGACCTTATAACTGCATTTCCATACCTGAGGGGACCTACAAGAAGGCTGGGAAAGGCTTTAGAAGGGCTTGTAGTGACAAGACGAGGGGTAACGCTATTAAACTAGAACAGGGCAGATTTAGGTTGGATATAAGGAGGAGGTTCTTTACAATGAGAGTGGTGAAATACTGGAAGAGGTTGTGCACATGTGTTTGAGGCATCATCCCTGGAGACATTCAAGAACAGACTTGATGTGGCCCTGGGCAGCCTGGTCCAGTTGGAGGCGTCCATGCTGACTGCAGAGGGGGTTGGACAGGATGACCTTTGAGGGTCCCTTCCAATCAGATGAAATCTGTGAATCTATGGTTTTTGCAACATTCAATACCCCCTAAATCAGGGCACACATCACACAGAGAACACATGCAGCATCTTTATCTTTTTGGACTCATGATTTTGACAATTTTTTGTCACTTGAAAATATCGGTGGTGTTAATGGACCTTTCAAAAGTAAAATGTTGACTTTCTAGTACCCAGCTGGTACATCATTAAGGTCCAAGCAAAACAGTTGTGGAAGCTCCCCATAATTAGAAAATTGTTCATATTTTATTGGTTTGCTTTCTTTTTCTACAGAAAACTATCAGTAAACCTAGGGCAGAGCACTGAGTCCCTTTGCACAGCATTTTCTGATAATATTTTGGAGGGAAATGATGGGAAATAAGTATGGAAGAACAAATATTAACTGATCTTGTTGGTTTATTTCTTCTTCTCTCCAAAATCTTATAGCACTAAATCTTCATTTCTTGCTATCATGATTACTAGTTGGGATATTTTGTTATTAGCATTAAGTTTTCACCTGAAGTTGTGCTAATAGACCACTCCATTGAATGATCTGCTCATTGTAGTCCCTTACAGTGTGTGATTACCCTGTGTGACATTTCAGACTTCAAACTCAGACTTCTGGTACTTTCTTTTTATGATGTCTTGATATTTCTCTATATTCTTCCAAATTGTTTAGGTGATTTTTTTTCAAACTATACTGTTTTTCCAACAGAAAGCTGAAGCTTTGCCTTATGAATGTTAATCAATCAAAAACTTACTTGCCCAAAAAGTTTGGGTGATGAATTGATTCACTGATTGTCATCAAAGTACATCTCCCTAGAAAACACTCTAGCTGTAAGCTGAGATATTTCTCTTGGGATCAGTGGTTCTGAGGTGAGGAAGATTCAAAGAGAAACATTGACATTCCTGTCTGCTCAGACTGAATACATGGGAATTAGACTACCAATATGACAATGGACTTGGAATAAATTTTATCTACATTTTGTTTTCCTTCTCATCTTTTAGATGTCCTCTTTTGAACGTACTTTTAACAGATTTCCTGCCATGGCTTTACAACTGGAACCTAAGAAAGAAAAATTCACATGCTAGAGGAAAGGGGAGTGTGGGGGGAAGAGTCTGATCCTTACTGTTTGCATTTGTTTTTAGTTTCATGCCTTCCCCCCACCTTTTTTAATAATTATTAGTATTTTGACAAATGCTCTCTGGATGTTTCTGTTTGGTGAACTATAATCCATTCTTTAACAGTCACAATCACATATCAGTTAAAACGTTCTTGTGGTAGTTTTAGGCTGTGCCTTGAAAATTTTCCACAGATCTTAAACAGAAAGTAGTAGAATGTAAATAAATCACTATTGGATGTAAAAAAGGAAAATAATGATCAGCTCTAAATAATCCCATTGGACATATAACAAACAGGGAAAATTAGATCTGTAAACTAAATTGCTCTCTCTTTGCTTCCTTCGCTCTATCAGATACTACTTCTGGCTTCTGCCGGCTTTGCTGACC
>VXBD01015466.1:33025-48096 GCA_013399975.1 Indicator maculatus | reverse complement strand
AAAAAAAAAAAAAAATCAAAACCGTGTTGATAACACCAGCCATGGAGCCATGTGTTGAGTTTGGATCCTCCTATTCCTTCCTATGTCACTTCTTTAAACTGGAAGGAGGGAAGAAAAGATAACATGTACCCCAGATTCTCTCATGAACCATCCCAGTGCCCTGAAGCCTCTCTTGATTGTTCAGGGACTACTAGTCGCTGCTTCCTCTCCACCCACATGGAAAATCAATACTGGGTAGCAATCTGTGGACCCCAGTAAGCTAGGAAGTTTCCTAGTGATGTCCTTAACCCAGGATCCAGGGAGACATCAGGCTACCTATGAGGAGGGTCTACATAACATATTAGACCCTCTGTTTCTCGCAGAATAGAGTTGCCTATAATTATAACTCTTCTTCTGTGTGTGGTGATGATAGGGGCAGTAGGCCTGTCTGACCATATCGACATCTCTCATGCAGCTTGTCCATTGTCCCTGTCATCATCTGGCTGTTCTTTCTCAACCAGAACTTCATACCTGTTCCTCAGAGGCACCTAGGGAGATGAGGTGGGCAAGATGGGATTTTGTCTGCTGTGCTCCACTGAGTCTTTTCATTTAACCTTCTGCCTTCAGCCTGACAGAGAAGGCTGCAGGGAGACATTATAGCAGCCTTCTAGTACCTAAAAGGGTACTAGAAGAAAGCTCAAGAGGGACATTTAACAAAGACGTGTAGTGATAGGAGAACAGGAGAACAAACTGAAAGAAGGTAGGTTCTTCATTGTGAGGGTGTTCAGACACTGGAATAAGTTGTCCAGAGAGGTTTTGGGTGTCCTATGTGGAAGTGTTCGAGCATAGGCAGTCTGATCTGGTGGAAGCTGTCCCTGCCCATGACAGAAAGATTGGGCTAGATGATCTTTAACATCCCTTCCAACCCAAAACATTCTATGTTTCCAATAGTCACAAGAGAGAGACAGATAGGTGGTATACTTCATTTTAAGTTGAAAGTCTCCCTGTAAGAACATTATGTTCTACAACAACAACAGAGAGAGCACAAGGAGTTTTGTTTACATTGGGTACTCACATTTTGGACAACTGAGGTTCACTGAGACGAGTCTCACCAAAACCATCAAATGGTGACCCTAACACATGCATATAAGGAAACTCTCTTTCCATGAAGAAAATTCACATGAAAAAATTCTTCATTTTTACTCTGTGCCCATGGTTTTACCTACAAGTGAAACAAATACAGTCCTTGGATTCTGATCAAACAGAGAGAGACTGGACCATTTTATCATGACTGCTATCATTGCTGCAGCATCAGAGAACACAAGCTCAGTGTCCTGCATGTTTTGTGCCCATGCAGTACACAATCTCTGACTGAAAGGAGGTGCCAAAATGGAAGATATATGAAACAACGACAAAATGATTGACATGACAAAAATCAGGCACTGTACATGAGACTATAATTACTGTTTCAATTCTGGCAATGTCATGGTGTAAAGAAAGGGGTGGTATTTTGGCAAGAGGAGCACCACGTATACATGAGATGTTTGTGCTACAAAGTAGGAGGACGTTCTGAGAACTTCAGAAACGGGTAACAGAGGTTACTGTGATTTGGGCCCTGCAACACAACATCAAGGGGAAACAGCAGCAGAAATAACCAGCCATAGCTGGTGCTTCTGCCTTCCAGGGAGCTCCTCCTGACAAACTCAAGCCTTTATTCTCTCTTCTTTTGTCTGAAAACATATGTGACATATAGATGTATCTTATTACGGCCACACATTCAGCCTTTGACTGCTGTTTATTTTTACAACAAGGGAAACATCCGTCCATTTGCTAAGGTGAATGTGAATATCTTGTTTTGTTTACTGCTCAAAAAAAAAAAAAACAAAAACCTCCCCCCCACCATTCAAGAAGAGAAAGAAGGATAAATAAACCTCCATATCCACTTTCAGGTTCCTGCTGACTCCAGTACACAAGAAACTTCTTCAGGAACTGCAAATGCTATTCAGCATCTGCTCTGTTGTGTTTGTGTGTGGCAGTGAGTTCATCTGAGCAGCGTGACAAATGAAACAGCCTGAATTTCCTCCAAAGACAGCTAGAAGAGTGCTTCGTGCCTCCTGTTTGAACTAACATATTCTTTAACAATAACAACAGCATAAAACTTACTCATTTGACTTCTCCCACAAAATCTGGTGTGGAAGTGAAGAGTAGGTGGAAATGTGGAAGCGCTGTTGTATAGGCTTAGATCTCTTGATAGTAAAATGCAGTTAGTGAATTGCTCCAACCCTCAGCCATAAAGTGACCCATAGATCCAATGGGTTATGACCCTTTAATCCCAATATGAGTTAAATGTTCATAAGAACAATTAAATTAAATTAGATTAATAATTTTCACAAATATTTGTTGATCCTTTCACATAAGTCTTAGTGTTCTCCAATGTTAAAAATATGAATGAGAATGTTTCCCTCTCTTTGGGCTACAAGACTAATGAAGGGGGCTAAGAATTTTTTATTGTCCAGGATGAAATATGCCCCTGGTCCAAGAAAAAGGTAAGAACAACCAAACAAGATATATAAAAGGTGTGAGGTATACAAAAGGGGTGAGAACTTTTTTGCTTCTAAGGAAGGAACATCGTGGGAGAGAGAAAACTCAGCACAGGTAATGTCTGTAGCAGTTAGGATATTCACCTGGGATGGGATACACAGCAGTTGGCCTAAATTCTACCAAATTTACAGTAGGGTGCTTAAGCATTGTTTTCTCTTATTCTGAAATGTATGCAAGTCTTACTCTTCCTCCTGCTGATAATTTAGAAAAGGTATATGGAGATTTAGATGGTCTTCTCATTTAATTAAGGTTTGACCGCAAGGATGGGTACACACAAAAAAAAAACCACATTGGCAGGGAAATACTCTGAAGAACAGAAGAAGCTTGGAGAGGAGAATATTTTCATGTTCTGTGAAAGCAAAACACACAGTCGTTTCATGACAGTAAAAGTTTTTGGTAAATATAGAAATTTTGCAAGGTTTATGATAAGCTACTTGTTTTACACACAGCCTCTAAACTTGGGTTATTGCACCAACCAGTGTACTTCATTGTGTTGTTCTGCAAACAAACTTTATAGAAAGAGAATTCATCTCAAAAGAAAGCTCTAATATTGTTATATATATAGCCATGTAGTGCAAGTAGCAGACATCTAAAAGTTTACCTCCTTTTTTTTAACACTGGTTACATAGTTCCTAAACATAAGATTTTTTAGAGATTACAGCACACCCTCACAATTTATGAATTCAAGTACCTTCATCCTGGCTCTGAAGTGTATTATCTGTCTTGCAACAAGACATTTTATTGAGTCTATTCCAAAATCCCATTGCATAGTCTCTCTGAAAAAAAAAAATAATAACACCTACAAAATCAAAGTAAACCCAGGTTTATCACTCTGCCAGTAAAAAAGCTGATGGAATCACAGAATTGTCAGGGTTGGAAGGATCATCTATCTCCAATCCCCATGCCATGGGCAGGGACACCCTCCACTAGATCAGGTTGCCCAGAGCCACATCCAGCCTGGCTTTAAAAACCTCCAGGGATGGGTTTACCCATAGCATACTACCTCCCTGGGCAATCTGTACCAGTGTCTCACCATCCTCATGGTGAAGAACTTCCTAACGTCTAATCTAAATCTCCCGTTCCCTAGCTTGGATCCATTCTCCCTAGTCCTATCACTACCTGACATCCTGAGAAGTCCATCACCAGATTTCTTGTAGGCCACTTTCAGATATTGGAAGGCTACAATAAGGTCTCCTTGGAGCCTTCTTTTCTCCAAACTGAACAAGCCCAACTCTCTCAGCCTGTCCTCATAGGCTGACACAAAGCAAGAGTCAGCCTACATGAGAAACATGGTCTCAAACTGTTGGTAGAATAGCCTTGGCTGGATTGGTTCTACTTTTTCCAGAGGCTCAGTAGAGAAGAAGAGGATGAAGCACTAAACCAGTTATAGCAAGCTAAGTGGTGGTTAGACCTGTGTCCAGGTACATGTCCCAATAGTGTGACCTCTTTAAAAAAATGATGAACAGAGAAGTGTTTCTTTCCTCCTAAGCCTTCATTTTCCTGGGTCATCTCATGTAGATGTGAAGAGCTGTCCCTAGCACTGCAGATACTGCTACCAATAATATCAATCCAGAGGACAGTTAATGATAAAACATGAAAGTGGAAGACATGGATGCCAGATTGCAAAGCTGGTTGATTGACACAAATAGGACAACAGTAATTATAGTCTGTCCAAATAGATGTTCACAGACTGTTTTGGGTTGGAAGGAACACTCAAAAACCATCTTGTCCAACCTCCCTGCAGTCAGCAGGCATGCTTCCAACTAGATCTGTCTGCAGAGGAATACAAGTCTGTTCTTGAATGTTTCCAGGGAGAGGGCCTCAACCACAACCCTAGGCAACCTGTTCCAGTATTTCACTACTCTCATTGTAAAGAACTTCTTCCTTATGTCCATTCTAAAGCTACCCTGCTCCAGTTTTAAAGCATTGCTCCTCATCCTGTTGCTACAAGCCCTTCTAAACAGTCCTTTCCCAGCATTCTGGTATGCCCCTTTCAGATACTGACATGCAGCTATGAGGTCTCCTCAGAGCCTTCTCTTCTCCAGGATGAACAGCCCAATTTGTTCTTCCTTTCTTCATAAAAGAGGTAATCATCTTTGTGGCCTCATCTGGACCTGCTCCATCAGGTCCATGTCTCTCTTGTGCTGGGACCCCAGAGCTGGGCACAGTTCTCACCAGAGCATGCCAGAATCACCCTTCTTGACCTCATGGTCATGCTTCTTTTGTTACCCTATAGACAAGTTATCCCTCACATTACTGTGCTATGCATTTGCCATGCATTTAGTTTATTGACTCTCAAGGACCATGTACATCTCTAAAACCTTTAGCTCAGTTTCATGGATGATTTTGAACATAAGCCTCTGGAGATGGCAGGAACCCTGTGATTTCTGGGTGACTCAGAGTTTTAATCTGTGTAGTACTGCAGAAGCCTGTGTACAGGGTGGCTTTTCCAGCCACTGCTCTTCAAACAACCACAACAACAAATTAAACATCATTGTCACTTGGTTGTCACACATTTGGAATAGATTTGAGACTGAATCATGAACTAGGGCAACGTCAGTTGGGAGCATCCTGAAGGAGATCAACATCACAAAAGCTGCAAACCCAAACTGTCGTCATAAGAGGAGGAGAAGGAGATGTCTGGGTAGCTGATGCCTCTCAAATGCTCGAGAACACTTTGCTGGAGATGTTGATCAGGATTTGGTGTCTAAAAATGTATCCCTAGGCATTTCCCACTTGCTGTGGTAAACAGTCATGAGTTTTCAAAGGCAAAGCGGAAGCGACATTCAGACCCAGAATGCTTGGAGCAATCTTTGAAGGCATGGGTGTCAGATTCACTGGATGACAGTTTTAACCATGATTTCATGGGATGTCAAAACCTCAGCTCAACACATTGACTTAGTAATAGGAGAAAAATGCCCAGTACCCTCATCAGCAGACCACTAGGTCTTTGACACAGGCACAGGCTATGAATGAAAACCAGTCTTTTTTAGCAAGTGCACTCGCTTTATGCTTTCTTTTCAGCCAGTCCACAACAGGCACTATATGGTTAATAAAGTCATTCAGTAAATTTTAATATTCATGGTGGGAAAACTGTTGTCCTTTGTCTGTGGCTGTATAGGTGTTGAAATAGATTTTCCATAGCATGTGGAATCAAAACAAGCCAACATATTTACATGTAGTAAATTCTTTGCCCCTAGGACTTGATGCAAATAAGAACGGAAGACCTGAATGCAGACACTGCCAGCATCTTCTGGCTTGTTGATGCAGACTCATCAGGAAATAAAACATATTTGTCAAGACTGATGACAATGAGCAGGAACACATAGCATTAGCACACCACTATCTTGTCTGTCTGGAGGCAGATTACAGTCAGAGTATTCACAAAATGGTTAGAGCATTGAAGCTGCAGTCAACACTGATGCAGGCTCTTCCTTGATCCTTTCATGCTGAGTCTCATGCTGAGGCAGGTGGTGTAGTTTACATTAAAAAGGAAGAAAAGTAAACATGTAAAACCAAATGAGATGCAGACAAGCTAAACACAGCACAGTAAAGCCAGGCATAACCATATTTCCTTCTTAGGAAAATTTTATGAAACCTTCAGATGCCCCTGGAAAAACAGATTTTCTTTCACAAGCTGCAACTAAGTAACAGTTTAGCTCTAACTGGGTCTCCAAATTAATTCTTACAAGTATGGTCAGCATTAATTGCTGGTGCATCATCAATCACCCCATGTAATAAAAGGTTTATCCATGCATCTTTAAATCATATGATGCAGTTTAAATCTCCCATCTGCTTTCATTTTTATGCCCTCTAATAAGTCTCAGCCTCTTGCAGAGATCCAGTAGCTGAAACCAATTGTGTCCTCCTTTCTGTGTAACTGTTTAGCCCCATGGTTGCAGCTGACACCTTCTGCAGCCTCAAGCCTGGAAGGATGTGGTAGGCTTCCTTTTTTATCTTAACAGTAAATTTTCATTGGTTGTAGAAGCTGTGAGTCATGAAAAAAATAACCTACACTTGGGATGTTTGGACCTACTAATGAAGCTTTTGCAACACATGAAGTAACCAAGAACAAGAGATGCCGAAATCCAATGTCCTTAACTGTGGGGGGACTGGTGATTAAAACAAAATGCTTCCAGATCCACACTTGCAACTCCTTCCTTTTTATTTTTTTAAAGACACCAATGAACATTTACAAATGCACTTTTGACATGAGGAAACTAAAGTAATGTAGCAATATTTTAAAAAGACTTCTTGACAAAGTCTTCTACAAAGGCTGAACTTTAACAAAAAATAAAAAAGCTTCTTTAATAGATTATCCCCTAGAGTTAGTGTCTTGATGCTTAGTGCTTCCAAAAGTAAACAGAGAAATCTTTGTTTAGTCTCAGTGTGGATCAAAAGATCTATTTTGCAGGGGAAAAGGACAGGTCTTGTTAATTTTAGTCCCTCGGAGAGTCTTCTAGCAAAGAATAAAAGGTACATGTTTTTAAATATCTTTTTACAGTGGAACAGAATTAAACTAAAACATATTTAAAAGAAAAGCTTGTTTCTTTCTGCCTTATTCTGTGAAAATACTATGAAAACATGTTATTGTTAATTGTTTATATTGGAAAACCCACTGTTATCACCACCATACTTAACTTTGCAGACGGAATACACTGAAACGCGTAATACCAGAGGAAGTGCTACATCTCTAGTGATTCTGAGACTGGCCTACAACTATAAACTTTTAAGAGGTGCCCTTTGGCTGCTGCTAGTTTCCTTCCAGTGTCATAAAGAGTCTGGTGGCATATCTTCAGGCAAGAAATAAATTTAGCATGCTACCCAAATAGAGGCCAATAGGAAGTACATCAGGAAGTGCATAAAGCCAGGACAGGAATATCTCCCTTACACTTATCCACTACACTGAACTTTACCAACCTGATTATTCCTTGAGTGGATATTCTATTCTCCCTGGATGGACATTTGGAACTTGAGTGACTTCAGATCCCTTGCATTGGGTTTGCATGGCAAAGATTTAGTAGCAGAGAGACTACAAGGTTATCTTCTGTGAGAAGCTACTAGAAGCTTCCTTCATGTCTGATAGAGCCAATATCAGCCTTCTCCAAGATGGATCCACTCTTTGCTTCCCAAGGCTGAGCCCTTCAGCAATGGTAATTGCACCTCTGGGATAAAGTACTTGAGAAAGGGAAAGATATCCCTGCATGACTGCCGCCAAAGAGAGGAGTGAAGCTGTACGAGTGAAAGGTCATAGTGAAGCAGGTTATACATCTGCACCCCAGGGATGTTAATGGTGGAGCCTAGCACAGGGAGTTACTTTGAAGAAGCTCATGGAGGACCATGTCCCATGAGAGAGACTCTGTGCTAGAGCAGGGGAAGACTGTGAGGACCCCCTCCCTGAGGAGGGAGGAACGACAGAGACGACATGTGATGAACTGACTACAACCCCTAATCCTTCTTCCTCTGCACCATTCAGGAAAAGGAAGCAAACAAATAAAGACCAAAGTCCAGGAATAAGAGAGGGATGGGAGGAAGGTGGGTTTAAAACTTGGTTTTATTTCTGATTATCCTTCTTTGATTTGACTGCTAGTAAATGCATTAATTTTCCCCCAAATTGAGTCTGTTTTGTCTGGGACAATAATTGGTGAGTCTTCTTTCTGTCCTTATTTTGACCCACAAGCCTTTTGTCCTATTTTCTCCTCCTGAGGAGGGGGAGTGACAAAGCAGCTTTGGCATCCACCCAGGGTCAGGTCAGAACATCCCCATAGCATCCTATAACACCATTTAATTATTCACTACAGGAAACAAAAAGGCAGCTTGATTTTTTTTTTTTTTTTTTGTTTCCTTGTCTTAAACCTCATGGCTGAAAACTAATGGGATTAGCTTCTTGATCTGGCTCCCTGTATGGCTGCAAGGATCTAATCCTGGCACAAGGGAGGGAGCAGGATGGTATACCCAGGGTCAGTGAGGGAAGAACAGGACTTCCTCTCTTGAAAGCAGCCTGGATTTAGGACCACTCAAGCCTATCACAAAGCCACAGCTGGAGGGAGCTGCCATGACTCATTTGCTGAGAGAAACTCTCCAAGCTTCTCATCTGTGAGCACTGATACAAACAATTAATTTAACTTTGTGCCAATTCTTATCTTCCCCAAGCACTTCCATTAGCTTTCATCTTCCATTGACCTTGCAGACAACTTGGGAGATATATGCATTTGTAAAAAGGGGTTATTATTAAATTGTGTTGTCTTTAAAAGTTCTTCCTTGAGATTCTTTTGTTCCTTTCTTTTCTTTTTTTCTTTTTTTCTTTTTTTTTTTTTTTTTTTTTTTTTATGGGATTTTCCCATTTACCTTTTTGTTTTTTTTTTTTTTTTTTTTTTTTTTTGACGGAGATTTCCCATTAACCTTCTGGTTTCACTGTTTGAGTACAGCTTCTGTTCCTTAAAGAAAGTTCCTTTTTAGTCTTATTAGACTCCCTTACCAAACAGCCTTATTTACAGCATTGTTGAACTGGCTTTTCACTTTGAACTTCCTTTCAAAGTTGTCTCATTTGTTGGTAAGCAGTTACGGGTTACACTGGGCATCTTTTAAAAATGTCAGTGTCACCTGAAAGTGTTTTATTTATTCCTCTGGCTGTTCCTTTCCAGTGCTTCATTATTTTAATCAAACTTATTTTCTTTTAGTTGGCAGTATGGTAGTTTTTCTTGGGAGAAAAAAAAAATTTAAGCCCACAACAAACAAACAAAAAAACCCACCCCAAAACAGCTATATTGTGGTTCCTATTAAACATGGCTGTTGAACAACAACCTTTTCAGCCAGATCCTGTGCACTGCTCATTAGGTGCAGAAAAGGTGGTGCTTCTCTGCTGTCTGTCTGGCTTCAGGAAGCCATTACCTTTTGCATCTAGGTTCCTCCACTGTGTTTTGTGGCAGTTATCACACAGGAGATTTCACATTCGTCACTGAACAATCTACAGTTTATATGTTCATACTTTCTCCATCATTTGTTATTTTTTGAAAGTGAGAAAGCTCAGCAATGCTTGCACTCACATTCATCAAGGACTCATGGAATTATCAGAAGAAAATTAAATAGCATGAATACAAGTAAGCCATGAATGCTTCAACCTTCTGTACCCAGCATTACAAAACCCCAGGTTTTAGAGAGAATGAGAGGCAGAGGTCTTCCCTCACAGCTAAACAAGAATGGCCAGACCAAACAAATCCCTCTCTTTGCTGCTGTACTCACGACCTCACATTATTTTGAACATCCAATATTGGTGCTTCCAATAGTTTTTGTCATCACCTAAAGTTTTTGTCCTGACTCTTCCACTTCCCTGCATGTTTAAGTGTCCACCTCTTTCTCCTCATATTCCACAATATGTCTCGATGTCCCAGTGTTTTCACAAGCAGTTATGGGAAAGGAGCATGGAGTTTCTATATTCATAATTACCATTTCTGCAAGCAGGTAGAATACAGAACAAACAAAGAGGGGAACTCATTATAAGCATCCAACTGAGCTCAATTGAACTTCCTGGAACAGACCCCAACAGTTAGGTATCAAACCTTTTCTGAAAGTTCAAGGTACTCTGACAATTTGGACATGACCAGAGCCAGCTTTACTTTGAGCAAAGATTCAGTTTGCCTCCCACTTGTTTCTCCTTCCTCTGTCCTCCCTCATTGTGAGCACTCAAACATCTCTTTGCTCTTGCCAAATCTGAAAACATTGGCCTGGGTTTTTAAGCCCGTTACCATTGAAAAGAGAAACAAAGTTAAGTGCTGAGACATCAGCAGTATGATGGGAAGGAAAGGATCATGGCAGCTAGTACATCCACTAGCAAACCATTCTAAACATTGGAATCAGATCTTTTCCACACCATGACACATCTCTAGCTAGATCACCTACCGTTCCTTTAATAGCCAATTCAATAGCAAATGACATCTCCTTTGAAGAAGGTGCTCTGTATTCAGAGGTAGCTTATGTATCATGTGATATGTGAACTGCTGTTGTGAAGGATTCTTTTTTTACTGAACAGTAATGCATTGTAAACTCTGGCATAAAACTCCAGCTGTCCCTTTACACACTTGGCTTCTTGGCAATCATTCCCATTTTTCCCCCTTGAATAGTCATAATTCATATACAGAGCCAGACATACACACACGCTTCTTTTTTTTTTTTTTTTTTTTTTTTTAATTGGCTTTGTCCTCTTTATGGCTGCACAGTCCTTTGGGTAAAATGGGTGAAGTTGGCTTTATGAGTTATAAAACGGCAGGATGTAAGGATTCACTTGTTTTTGATGTGTTAGTAGCATTTTATGGATAAAGTGTGAAGAGAGCCGTATAATTGGGTTACTGGGAATAGTGCATGTGCCTGAAAAGGAGGAAATAGACATTTAGTCTAGCATTCCTTCATGCACTGGGTATGGGACTGCAGTCCTAGAACTCTTTTGGCTGATGGGCTAATGTCCAATCAAATGAGCAGTGAGCTCTCTGCTCTTTTCCTCCCAAGCACTGATGGTTGATCAGCATAACCAAGAAATAAGTCATAACAAAAATTAATTTAATTATAATTTTAGAGAGGGTTGGATATTCTGATCCTTTCTGCCAGTGTCACAGTTCTCCATCTCCCCTGCTAACAGTGGGGTTAAGAGGTTTTTGCAGCAGCAAAAGTGGAAGTATGATCAAGCTTGCAACAATCTGACTGAAACAGGGTTTTTTCTATACCATTTTCTTTAAATTCTCAGTTCATTATAAAGTATTTTGTACTTCATACTTTGCCTTAGGCAAAACAGTTAAGACAGATTTTTTGGCAGAAGCAGCATATGGTTTTGACTTGAAGTCTTCAAGTAGGATTTTTGTTGTCCATTAAAATAAAACAAAAAAATTAATCAAATGAAATGTGAATTAATAAATGAGTATCCTTACTCACATCCCTCCCAAGTGATTTTACTAAAGATTAAAAATTGGATGTTTGTTAAATCCACATAATATCTCCCAGAAAATATTCTTCCTGTTACAGAGCAGAAGCTAAATTTTAAAAGGTTTTGGACTACTTTATTTTGCATTTATTGTCTTTCAGCGAGGTTACTGCAATAAGACTCTGCACTCACTTTCAGGTTGGAAATCGGTTACAGAAGTCTACTTGGCATGAACGAAAGACTGCCATGAGCTCCTGTCTTAACCAGGATCACTGCAACTCCAGTCCCACTGCCCATGCTTTGGCTCAGGAGGAGGAGAGGACAAACAACAGTGCAATCACCTTATGCAGAATCAACATGTGGTTGCTTGCAGAAGACAACCAACACACACAGTCCTCAGGCCTGGGCAGATGCCCTCTCTTCTCCACTCTACCCATCAAGAGAAGTTGGGTAACGATGACAACATGGTCCTTGGGGATTCTAGATGTCAAAGACCTAGCTGTGCTCTGTGGTTCTTACATGGATAAAGACAAGAAGGTTTCTCCTTCCTGTATGTCCTAATGCAACATACTCACTATCTGGGACCCACATGTCTTTGAGAGGAGGTACAAGGACGCCAACTGGAGCCCCACATTTTCACAGGGATGCCTGTGAGCCAGAGACCTGAACTTGCTGGTTGTCCAGGTGCAGCACGCTAAACATCTGATGTTACTACACCAAGATCTACTAGTGGGACCACAGAGCACTGTGTCACCATTGTTGACTCACCAGCTCAGATTTCTGGCAAGTGATACAGTCAGGCCCAGGGAAACCTGCCCTAAATCTTCAATGCCAAATAAAGCACAGCACTAGTTTCCCAGCACTTTAACAGCTGCTCTCACTTATTCTTACAACCATAGCATCTCTGCATATAATTTACATTCCTGCATATATCCTTCTATTTTTTGGCATCATTGAATTGCTTCCAAATTTCTCTTTTATTTAGACTAATAGATGTAAAACATTATTTAGATTTTCACTCATAAAAATGACTGAAAGCAGCTGTATCTTCACAAGATATTGGATGAAACCCAAAGTTAAAGTCATTCTTACGTACACTAATGGGAATTAATTTCAGAACACAGTCCCCATTTAAAAAAAAAAAAAAAAAAAGAAAAAATCTCCTGAATTTCAACTTACCTGAAAAATCTACAATTGTATCCTGAAGCTGAAAAGTTTCTATTAAAGTTAGTTAAGAAACTATTACTGCTAAAAAGAGTCCATTATTTTAAAATTCTGTAAAGACAAAAATCTAACTCAAAGGACTCTATCCAGAAAATTTTCTGGATTTCTCGTCATGGGAGAGATTAAAAACACTTTGGTTTTTTTGCTGGAGCACTACAAAGGGATTGGAGGTAAGGAACCCACACCATCCAGCCTCTCCCTGACACCCACAGGAGAACAATCCTGTAATCCCACCATCATATTAATCCGAGGGTTGGAAAACTGGATCCATACCCCTATACACACACTGCTGACTGCCACCCAAGACACCATCCAAGGCCTTGGTGCCACTTGTGCATGCAAGCAGAAATGTCTTATTTCTGATGTTCCATTTCATATTTTGCTCATAGAAGGTTTTCTTGACTAAGTTTTGAGTAGACTCCAAGAGACTCTTTCTTCTTCCCTTTAAAGTAAGAAGCATTTGTATTCAGTTTGCTTAACTGAGATTTTTAATTCCTGAATTAGTCGACAAGTGGCAGACCCACCACAGGCCTTAACTGTGACATGAGATTCTTCATCCAGGAAAGAGGATCTTGCAGAATTTCTGACAAACTGAGCTCAACAGGGTCATGTGAAATGAGAGATAGCTTCTCAACCTGTTGCCTGTGTCCTTTCTCAGTCTCAGGCTCCCAATCCACCTAAAACTACCCTCAGAGGAGTCCTGTTTTAGGAAGGATTGGGAAATACTGCCACGGCTTCAGTGGTGCTGTTTCTTTGTGAGAGGAAAAAGCCTATGTAAACAGTTGCTTCATTTGCAATTCTCTGAGGCACAGTTGGAACCAAGAGAGGAAGTTAAGACAGAACCATCTGCAGTTTGTTTAACTGTTCCCTTTTAGAGGTGAGCAATAATTTCTCAAGAAAACAGCCATTATCCTCCTTTCCTTTCCTTTCCTTTCCTTTCCTTTCCTTTCCTTTCCTTTCCTTTCCTTTCCTTTCCTTTCCTTTCCTTTCCTTTCCTTTCCTTTCCTTTCCTTTCCTTTCCTTTCCTTTCNAATATCTGGATTTTTGTGACAATAATAATTCTCTTTTTTTTAATAATACATTTCTTTTAAGCACCAGTCCTGTTATATTGCATCTTGTATTTGTCAGGTCAAAATGTTTGACTATCCATAACTTCAGGCATATTGTTTCTGTATTAAGCAAGTCAGCCATTTTGTGGCTAAATTTACTATTAATTTGTCATTTGGAAGCTAATCCAACCCAGTTTCAAAGACACTCTGAACAGAAGCTATTCAAAGTATCTCAAAGGGTACAGTGTTTATAAAGTGAATAAATTCAGAATATTCTTGATCACCAGCAACAGCTAAAAAAAAAAAAAAAAAGAAAAGAAACTGTCCAAAGTCAGTAGAGCTTGAATTTGCACCAGCTTCTGTTTCCTCAGATTGCAACTAGATAATATGTCTGGAGAGGAAGACAAAGCAAGATATTTATGTATTATCTCAGACAGCTTTCAAAGGCATTTTAGAGTTTGCCTATTTAGTGATGATTCTCATTCAAGTGGTTTTGAAACTTGACAGACTTCCACTTTAGGTCACATTTCCTGAGGCAGACCCAAACTGGAAATTATCACATTGCACAATGCGTTCCCTGCTAGACCTCCTCCAGCTGCGGCTGCAACTGTTTGGCAGGGACACTATACTTGGGGAACACATGACGGAAGAATATCCCAGATTTTGCCCACAAAGGCAGAAAACTACCAGTCTCCATCTAGAGAAGACATCTTGTCAGGACAGTGGACTGTCTATGGACTCAGGAACACACACAGATGAGAAATGTGGAGAACAACAACATATAAAAAAATCTGATGAGTCACAGAGTATTGTCTCTGCTGGCATGTCCTCAATGGTGTCCAGTAACCAGCATTTTAGGGACTGAGTTGCCTAGGTTCAGCAGTTTTAAACAGCTTTTAAATGATACACCCCATGAATATATCTTGACCTCTAGAGAATTCATCCCTACATCTGGCTTCCATACCATCCTGTAGCAATGAGCTCAGTTTTTTAGGGAACTGCCCCAAATAATTGCCAATATTGTTTTTCTTTCCTGGGTGATAAAAAATAATAAATAAAAATAAAAATTATATTAAGAGTCTGTCTTTAGCACATGTCCAGTGTAGGCTATTTCTATAGGCTGAATTTCAGGTTACCTTCTATTAGATCTTGCAAAACCTTTCTTTGCAGATGGGTTTAGAGTCAGCTGTCCTGAACCATTTAAATATCAGCAAACTTAGGTTGTTTCTTTTTCATACTCTTTATGAACATACTGAAGAGCCTGAATCTCTGCAGACTTCAGATATTGTGAAAAGTGATTATTTATT
>VXBD01015466.1:8455-32986 GCA_013399975.1 Indicator maculatus | reverse complement strand
TTTTTCTGTCTCCTTATTCTGCAAGAGAATTGACACTTTTATACCATTGCAGACCTATACCATCAGGAGATTTCTGTCAGGGAGCAAAAGTTAAAATGAAACTTTTTTCTTCAGTCAATTTGAGTGTATTTTAACATGTGGAACTTTTTTTCACTGACAAGCAAAAAAAAAATCTTTGCCAAAGTGAAATGTCTTTGGAAATTTAAAAGTGATATGCCATTTTTCTGTTTGCCATCCATATCAGTCACTTCTGTTGGACTGCAGAAATGAGAGCTGAACAGAGATCTTCCTATCATTTAAACAAATGGAAGTCTTGAGATACTTGGTAATAAAGGCATCACACGGCAGATGAAACAACACAAAACAATCAGAGAAGTATACAGTCCAGCTAACAGATTAAGACATTTCCAAATTTCTGTCTGCTGGACCACTGCTTGACCTTAGCAGAGTCCTAAATTACTGTAAAGCTGTATTAAAATATGCTCCACTTATCTCATCTCTATAAGGTTTTCATTTACACGTTTCATGTTAAGGCTACATTATTTTCACAAGAAACAATGGAAGTTATCCATTCTCTTTAAAATACTGTTTCAAAACTACTCTCTCACACATGTATTAAATCTGGAGTAATTCTGGCAACTGAGAACATATTTCAGCTTCATTGTTAAGGCATATTCTCTCTGAGATGGAAATCGTTGAAGCTGGTAAATAAGATCTCCAAAAAGCCTATGCCTTACTATGTATTTGTCCAGTCATCATATTGATGTGATGCATGTTTTCTTGTTAGATAGAAGCTTTTTCATTAAGTTTTTCAGATTCTTCTTTCTTAGTGTGCTGGTTTGGGGCCAGACAGATCCTCTCTTGCCCCGAGAGGGACAAAAGAATGACACTCACACAAACAGATTGGAGAGTGATGAAAAGTTTAAATGGAAAAGCAATTGGTGAAGCTACAGAAACTACAAGCATAGTGACAAAGATATCCCAAAGAATACAGAGTCCCTTACACAACTCCCAAAGGCCTCCCAACTCTTCCCTTCTCCCCACCTGAGGGTATACCCAAAACCCCCCGAGCTCTTTCTTCCCCCTGCTTTTGCTAGGTAAGTCTCAGGCTGGCCAGGTCTGAGACTGCCCCCTGTCGTGTGTGTGTGTGTGTGTGTGTGTGTGTCCCCCCCATCCTTTCTCCTCCTGGCATTAGGCCTAGACAGGCCTAAGAGGCCTTGAGATACTCCCCCACTGTTACCCAATACGGAAGCATCTCCCACAGGAGCGGAGAGGGAAGAAAGAAGAAAGGAATGACTTTGCAGATGGATTGATAGGGTGCAGGATTTATGGGTAGAAATACGCCGTTCCCTGTGTCCACCTTACTGGGTTGGACACTCGGGACACTGGAGGTGTAGGCTGATGTGGCAGTAACAGGAGGCACCTAGCCTAAACTGGCACACTTAGTCTGGTTTTCCATGTAATAAAACAAAAAGATCCTCATCTTCATCCCAATCCCGCATTTAATCCATGAAGGCATATTATTACTGTAGTTTTTATGTNCAGCCCCAACTCTTTCAGTCTGTCCTCATAGGAGAGGTGCTCCAGCCCTCTGATCATCCTGGTGGCCCTTCTCTGGACACGTTCATGAATATGACTATAACTCAGTCCTTTTCCCACAATAAGAATTAAATAAATCATAACCCAGTTATTGGCACTCTTATTGAAATTCAGGTACCCACTGTATGTGGTAGATACAAAAATGTAACACCCATAGTGAGCACTGGAGCTCTTTCTACCTGCAAAAGACTAAGAAGAACAAGTTGTTGTCCCCACTATGTTTTTGCACTCCAAATATTCTGCAAGAGTGGTGAATGCACAGAGCTGTACCTTCAGTACTCCATGAGTTTCCACAGAAGTTGCCCACAGGGTTAGTCACATTAAAAATATCTTATGTCTAAGTCGTGTCAGAGCAGCTTGTTTCAGCTAAGGCAATTAATCCCAGGGCAACTCAGACAAAAGGAATAATCTTTTAACACTGCATATCATTATGACAAGAGAGATATTCATCAGAACAACACAAATGTGGAAATGTGAATGTCAGATAATAAGGAAATACTTAATAATGTTGACCAACCTCTAAACTGCAACCAGACAAAATACTCCTAGAATCATAGAAGCATCTAGGTTGGAAAAGACCTTCAAGATCATGGAGTCCAGCCACTAACCCTATTCTACCAAGTCTAACACTAAACACCACATCCACACAGCTTTTCTCAAGTAATTTCATCTCAAATACAGATTTGAAGAATTATGTTTTTCACATCAGGTTCTCCATTAATATTCATGCCTAACTTTTATGTATGAGTGAAATAGCACAGCAGACTGATGTGAGGATGCAAAATTCTCCTGGCTTCACCATGTTTAAGGCCAATGCCACCAAGGGAAGAGTCAAGAATGATGTGCAAAGAGCTGATCTGCAGGAAGGTGGAGCCCACCTAGCTGCAGTCAGTCCAGTTTCCACAGCTGCAAAAGCAGCAGGCTTGCCTCTGAGGAGCAGAGTGCTCTGTTCCTGATCCATCATGTTCCATTCCCTTGCTCTTCCTCCACCCTTGCTAGCCCCCCACTTCACAGTCTTAGGTCAAGAAAGTTCATTTTTGCCTGTGGTGCTGAGAAGCCTTGAACTGTCTCTGCATGTATTTATGTGCAGATAGGTTATTCATGCAGCTGTGCTCCAGAAACCTCTGGAGGTCTCTGTTTTCATGAGCACAAGCTCCACAAGGTGGGTGCCATAAGCTCCCAGTTCACAAAACCCAAAACTACAACAAAAAAAAACCCAAAAGCAAAACCCCCACAAAACAGGGGCTGGGGAGGGAAAGAGGTTATTTAGTTTACAATACAAGCTTGGAGATTGGAAAGGAGTGAAACTCAGTAAGTGATCATCTATTCTAGCATACAATATTTCCTCTATTGAAGAATGACCTGTCTTCAGTTTGTGCACTTCCTCCTCAATTTAAGTAGCTGGAAACTTTCCTCTCCTTCTGTAATCCACTCAGCCCAAAAAGCTATGGAAAAAAAAAATCTCCTTTATCTGCACAGTACTATAAAACAAGCAGGGACACTGGGACAGGGAAAAGAAATCAATTAAAGGGAAGATAAAACATACGTGGATGTTTTGGAGAAGAACCAGTTTGGTAAATAAATTATACTGATGTATTAAATGTAAATATATTAAATAATTGTGATACACCACATGGATCTTTCATTCCAAGTATTACAAAGACTTTATAGATCATGAACAAACCCACACACAATCAGCTACAGAAAAGTCAGTGCAGGATTTGGCAATATTTGACATTATTGTGTGCATTACACTTGCAGATTATATGAATGTAACTAGATGAGTTTGTAAGAAAGGACTCAAAATTTTAGGAGCTCTCCACAACTATGATTGTAGAATACAAGACAACATAAATAAACAGTAAAAGTATCAGACACTGATAAAAAGCATTCGACTGTACAAATAGAAGATAGCGAGTGGCTGCCTGGATTCCAGTTGTCCTGGCTGGAAACTGGAGCTGGGGGTTGTCCGGGACCACAGCTGGACTTGAGTCAACCATGCCTCACTGCTGGGAGATGGACACCCTCGAGGGATGTCCGAAAGGACTGCCAAAGAAGGGACAATGAAGTATTCTCCCAAACCCATTCTGTTCTGATAAGAGTTCAGATGAAGCATTGTGTCCATTTTTGAGTATGGCGCTTTGAGGGAGATGTCAGCCAACCAGCAAGAGCCTGGGGGACAACTCTGCAACGTCTGTAAAGCACAGCCTGTTGAAAACACTGGGGGGAATAGTGTTGCATGGGGAAAATAACAGGAAACAAAGTAAAATGGTTTCATATAAATGACCTAGGGATCTTTAGTCGTGAGAAGAGAAGACTGAGAGGGGATCTGATCAATGTCTATAAATATCTGAGGGGTGGGTGTCAAGTGGGGAGGCCAAGCTCTTTTCAGTGGTGTGCAGTAATAAGACAAGAAACAACAGGTTCAAGCTTGAATCCAGAAAATTTCACCTCAACATAAGGAGAAACTTCTTTACACTGAGGGTGATGGAGCACTGGAACAGGCTGCCCAGCGAGGCTGTGGAATCTTCTTCTCTGGAGATTTTCAAAATGGGTCTGAATTCATTCCTGTGTGAACTATCCTGGGTGATCTTGCTTTGGCAGGAGGGTTGGACTTCATGATCTCTGAGGTCTCTTCCAACCTCAAATGTTTTATGATCCTGTGATTCTACCATAGAAAAGCTCCTTATATGTAGGAAAATAAATTCTATCCGGTCAAGTAAAATTTCTGGGTGAGTGCTGAAAAATAAGCAGGCCAGACCATGGCTGAAGAGTGGGTCAGGATTTAGAAAAATATGCTTTATTACTTTGCAGTGTTCAGATAAGTGTTGTTTTTAGGGCTCATTGGCCTTTTACTAGTTGCCACCATGTGATGATACAGTCTACAAAATCCCCTGTTTAGGAAACAAAACAACGTAGTTATATCAATCCTGAGCTGCAGCAGCAGTTACATCAGTTAAGAAGTATATTCTTGTCCTGTTTGTACACTTTAGTGTTTAAAGGGAACCGGCCTCTGTGATTCTTAACACCCCAAGCACAAACAAAGCTGCAATAATGCACAACTTAATGAAAGAAAACTCTGTATAATGCACAAACACCCTGAAACTTGCAGGGCCTTTGAAGAGAAAATCTAACTCAGCCAAAACATGTAGACAAAAGAAGAGGTTTAAATCCCTTCCAGACACAGAGGCATGAGACACAAGGATATGTTCTATTTATTTAACAAGACAGAGCTGGAGTAAGAGCCCTCACAATGGAATTACAGTGGTAACAATAAAAATACAGCAAACCAAGTATTACAGCCCATGAAAGATGAAGCCAGTGGAAGGATTATGGAACCTGCACACCCAGACATTTTAATACCTATGCCAGACATAGTGCTGCATGATAATACGAGCACAATGAAACACTAGAATTCTAAATCCAAGGAACAGATGGAAAGGGAAGGCTTCGCTGGTGAAATGATGTTTCATTGAAGGCTTAACTCCCAGCTTCATGCAGAGCAGCCCTCCATTAGAAGTCATCAAGTTCATACCCCACAGGAATGTGGAAACACTGCTCTTGCCTAGTCTACAGAGTAGGAAATGCAACATTAGATTGTTTGTTTGTAGGTAAGATGCTATATTCCTTGGACGATGTTGAAATTTGCTCTGTGGAGACAGTTTCCACTGGCACATGATAAGTATGTTCAGGAAGGGTTCATTGAAGCACATGGACAAGTTCAGTGTGTAAAGCCATTGCCCAAAAATATCTCCAAGGGAGCAATCAAGGCCCTTAAGCAAAAGAAACTCTACTGATGTGATACAATATCTTGATCACAGCTTTTTAACACAGGCCTCTGCCACATCCATAACTGTAAATGTGAAACAACAACTAAGGAAGGTCCAAAAATTTCTTACAGTTAAAAGACACCTGAGAGAAATTAGAATAATGGTCCTGCTTGATCTCACATGATACATAAGGGTTTTTTTCTTCAGAAAAGAGAGCCACAAAACATAGATCAAAAATTATCTAAAGAACTGTCATACCAGAATTGCACCATCTGTGGTAGCTAGGCCATACCAGAAGAACACGGATTTGATAGAAAACTAGTGCTTTAGATGCTGAATTTTGCTTTGCAGAGGAGCACAATGAGAACATTTTCACTGAGGCAGAGACTGACTCCAGAACAGCAACTGGCTGTTAAGGCACTCCCATAAGGTTTCTCCAAGATCCATTTTAAAAGGTAAATACCATTAAAAAAAAAAAATCCCATTTTTGTTTGTTCTTGTGTTATCCTTGTATCTGACGAAAGCTTATAATAATGCAGAAGCTAAACTATATCATGGGAAGCTGTGTAATATTGTTTTCCACTGGAAAAGAAAGCTTTTAAAAGAGATATTTTAAAACAACATATCAAAAACTTGAAATACAATGTGTTTGTGGCTGAGGCTTTGGTTCCAGTCATGGTTTCCTTGGCAATAGTATCCATTTAAGAGCATTTTAAACACTACATATGTAGAGAGTTCTTTTAAATGGACTTTGTCTTGAATCAGTCAGTGTAGAACTAGGAGGAGCAAGAAAGACAAATAATTTTGCTAGGTTCAGAGAGTCAATAATTGTCTGAAGTGACAGTAGCTGGTGTTCTCAATGACATTCTTGCTGGACTAAAAGTTCAAGATCTTCAAGATCACAGTGGTTGCCTGTCTCAGCAGGTGGCTGGGTGAAAAATATATTACATTGGGTGATTTGAAGGATTGGTGAATCTTGATTTATGTGTTAGTTGATCCTGTACTTGATTCCACAGACAAGTGATGCAATGGAGACACCGATGCTGAAAGCAGGTCACTGTTTAAAACACTCTGGAGGTAGGGAACCTCATCAGTATGAATACCAGCTCAAGAATCATTGGCACATGGCACACTGTAGCAATTTCAGTGAGCCTACATTCATCATAGAAAAACTCTCTGTTGTGTCTACACATTTAAAGACCATATAAAATTGTATATGGAGAAGATTTGGCCTTCTACTTCTGCACAGTTTTTTAGCTTTTCTTTTTCTTCATCAGTTTTGTGGATTTATGTTCACTAACTGCTGGTGACCATTCCAGTAGATGCAATGGCACATGCTGTTGAATGAAGTTCATATAGAAATTCTGTGTTTGGAGTATAGAGTCCTCTACTAGCACTGTTTTAATCAAAGGGCAGTATTTTCTCTTTTCTGCTGGTCATCACCAGACCCGAGGAAGATACAAACTCCATGCACCCTAGAGATCAAAAGAGCTCTTACAAGAGGAAGTACAGCGGATAACAGTCAAGGAAGTTACAGCTGTTTGCCATTTAATGAAGTTAAATCCATGTGTAAATGTTTATAGACTCCAGGCTATACTTAATTTTTTTGGAAGCAAGACTTTTGCAATATAATCTCATACTCCACTATTTTTTCCTGATGGACTGTTATTATGCATAACTGCTTGTGATAATCTGCAAATTCTCTATTATCTATTATTATTTATGTAAACCATCTGCACTAATATGACTGATTTAGGTTTTCTTCTCATCTTTTTCTTTTGGTCTCTTCTCTACACAGTTAGAAGCTGTTTGAAAACAGCAATAACAACAAGGAATACATTGGCATTTCTTGCTAGAAGCCAAGCAGTCCTTATGGATTGAATAAATGGTTTCCTCTAAGCAAGGCAAACTTTCAGTGTCTCATCTGTAAAATATTATGTGAGCAGAAGCTCAGGCTCTGGTATTACCTGCTGAGTCTGAAGCTGTTGATTTTTACTCTTTTGGATGTTGAGGAAGCAACATACACATCCCAAAAATAAAAAGCTTGAAACAACCTTTGCCATCAGGTGAGTGCAAAAGTCAGGGGCAGTTCAGAAAACACTATAAAAACCTAACTTAATTTAGTTAAATTTAGGAAAAAGAGAGACACTTTCACCAGTACGAGCTTGTCCTCTCCTGCAGTGTCTAAACTGTCTGTTCAGTCTAGTGACCTGATTTCATTTATGCTAAACCTAAGCTGCCTTACAAAAGACCTCCAAGAGACCACCACCAGCTCCCCTACATCACTGCTTGCTGGTTTTCCTGCAGACTCATAGGAATTTGCATAATAGATTTGAGATTAGAGACAGTTTATGCTTGAGGAATCAGAGTGGGTAGCAAGCAGTGCCTGGGTAAATGTCTATAATTAAATAATAATGATATATGGTATCTGAGCAAAGATCACAGTAAATTTATTTCTGTAAATGGATGATTAATCCCAGTTAGAGCTACTATAGAAAAATCAAATGGGTCTGTTTTTTCCATTATACCTCACTCTTGGCTTCACTCATAAAGCTTTTCTCCATTCTACTTTGTTGTGATTCCCTTGCCGCTGTGTGTCAGAGCCCAGGAACTCTGTTTCTGAGTGAAGAAAACAGTCCATCATTCATCTCCACTGGCTCTAGCAGTGAAGAATTGCTAGGTCCTACAGCGGCACTGGATATTACTGGCATCCTTGTAATAAAGAAGGGGAAGCAATTGACTCCCAACACAAGCTGCATTGAAAGGACTGCTGCAGCCTGTACTTCTCAAAGGATGGAACATCTCTGAATGTCAACAGCCCCCGTGCAGCCTCCACCTCTGTCTCATCGACCTCCACACAAGACAGCTGGCAGTCGGATAGGAGAAAGCATTCCCCAGCTCACAGACCTGGCAGGGCTCCACATCCAGACTCAGTGTGAAAAGCTGTCAGACCAATAAAATGTTTTGACCTTGAACTCCCCATTAGAAGGCAGAAGAGTGGCACAGCCATCACCAGGAAACCTCTCCTCTAAATTCAATGCACAAGTTTCTAAATGGTTTACCCACACTAGCACAGCAACGTGCCAATCCCCAAACAATCAACCAAGCCCTGCAATGAAATGCTTCCCCTGGTCCACCCCCTCCTCCCTGCTTGCCCCATGAAACAAAACACCTCTGTTTCTCTTCTCGTCAGACCGGGAGACTACAAGAGTCATATTTAAACTCAGATAAAATAAAGGCATGTCCCTTGTGGCCAAAGTGTAAGATGTCATTTAAATAAACTTTCACAAAAATCACAAAGTGCTCTGCTATAAATGAGTGATTCTTAACGCAGCCAGTGATCAACAAGCTCACTTCCTAATTAAGTGTAGGAGCGTAATGAGGAACAGGGCATCCTTTGTTTCGCCAGACCGTGTGAACTCCAGCCACAAGTCCCCAGACTCTCCTAACTCCTGCATTTGGAGCTTGTAATTAGTACATAAGGAACCAGGTACTACAGCAGCAGCCCCTTTGACAGTGGGTCCATTCACAGCCAGCCAGATGTGAAGGCCGTTCAAAGGGTGCCGACTGACTCACATATTGCGTGGTGTTGTATGACACTATAATCTCTGTTTTTGAGCCCTACAATCACCAGGCACTGTCATTTTTAATGCATTCTAATTAGCTGGTAAGGTTTACAGGAAAGTTCAGTGATGCAAGCAGAGCTACTGAGCTGGTGTGTAGAGGGCAGGTTGGTCAGTATGTCTAATATTTCCTAAACTACCCCTGCTTTGTAAACAGAAGAGATATTCATGTTAGTATGCTAAATGTTGGACTGTGGGTTCTGTAGTTAGTTTAAGGAGCTCTCAAATGTGCCTTTTTTCAATGTCAGCCCACAGAATAAAACAAAAGCTGGAAATATATACAAAGAAAAACATTATGGTGATCAAGAGTGAACCCTCACCTGAAGCAATAAGAAGTCTTCAACGGGACCTCATTCAAATGTCCCCATCAGCTATTCCTCTCTGAATAGCAAGCCACTGTTCACTGAGGTCTCCATCCCAGAGCATACAACCTCTGAGGCAGAGGATCATATTGAGATGTCAGGAATCACTGTTATTTCCCTTAAACACCACCTAAGCCCAAAATCTTGGATGAATTTTGTAGCCTGACACTCACCAGCAAAGGTGTATATCCCTTCCACCAGCCAACAGAAGGTAGTGGCAGAAGGTAAAGAGTGATAATTAAATATTCTATTAAAAAAAGTATTACCAGCAATATTGAGTGTAAACTGCTCATAGGAAAGATGAAAAAGGGATTCAAAAGGGTGCCTGACAGTTTTACCATCCTCCAGGTAAGACAAGATAGAGAATGGAGTGTGTGTTCCAAATCCCTCCCCAGCAAGCTTTCTGACAATAAAGATTTTTGTACAACAACACTGTGATGCAGCACCTAATGAGCAGAACAACTCCATTCAATGATTTGCATAAGCACTTGCATGAGTGCAATTGAGCATGGGTTTTCAAAGAGCAGTTACAAAACAGGTTTGTACAACTGGTTTGTGTCTATCAGTTCTGTTCTGCAAAGTATATGGGCACAGAGTATGAAAGAATAGCAGGTGATTCATGATAATTACTGAGCACCATCAACAAATTATGAACGTGAAAGCATCAGCCTAACAAATAAGCTGAGGAGCCACAGGCTATGTACATACTCATATTAATAATTTCTTTACTTTGAATAAAATAATAATAAACACATTCAAACAGAAATATCACATTTCCTTATAAAATAGGACAGAGGACCAAACTGAAATGTATTGACCCAATATTTTACCTTTGGGTATAATTCCAGTTAATAGTTAAACAATGATGCAGGGGAGGACATTTTTCAATACTGTGTGCACATACCAGATATCATCAAATGAAAAATCCCTTTTGAAGAAATAGATTCTCTATTTTTATCACATGTTGGAGAAACAGCCCCATGCTTATACTTGCAGACAAGCAAGTCATTCATCTAGAAGCAATCTTCAAACTGTAAGGCATTATCAAGTCAGTTATTCACTTTATTTTTTTTGCAGATGAATGAGTTCAAGCTATCTCTACTGTAAAGTGGTGATGAAATCCTTTCCCCTCTGGTTCATGCCTCTTAACTACCCAGATATAAGCTGTACTGCACCACATCCACTTATCTCAGGTTAGTTTGAATTGCTTCATGCACAGAGGATCAGAAAGAGGAGACTATTGCAAAGGCCACTTCTGAAACTCAGCCTGATGGAGTCTGAGCAGGAAAGAGTTACAAAAAAACTCACAACTCCTATCCTGTGGAAAAACCTATTTGTCCTCTTATCCAGGCATACTTGCATCTCCTCTAGCAAATGCTTTCCTCTAGCAATGATCTAATGATTAATGATACAAATATAAAGGAGAGGAGTGCAGTGATGAGGAAGACATCTTTTTAAACAATACCTCTCTTCTGGTGTAGTCTGTGATGGCATATTCTCCATGACATTAATAACACTATTTATTATATGTTAGGCAACATCAAACACCACTCAGATGCTTTCCTCATCTGTTTATCCAAGTCAAAACCAGTGCAAGAAAAAAAAGTGTTGTGACATAGGCATTATAGGTTTTTCAGCAATGCTGTGAATGGAATTATTAATGACCCACCCTTCTCTGCATTTGCCTCTAGGCAGGCTAATGTTTGCTCTCAAGATGTGTGGCTTTTGCCTAGTTTGAATGTGTGAAGAAAGGTGGACAGCAGAAGATCATACAGATCATTTCAGGATCTGGCCTGTTTTTTTCCTGGAACTTTTTTCTCCTGTTGTAAAGGATGCAAATTGAAAGCATGAAGTCAGTTGATAGCAGCTCAGAGCACAGAGCGGAAATCTATGTACTCATGACAACTGCCACCCAAGACTCACACTCAAACTAGCCAAACACATAAACAGGAATTTCCATATTTTATCAATAAATAAATTCCATATTTCTAAATAAATTTCTATATTTTTAAATAAATTCCAAATTTCTATATTTTATCAATAAACACAAAAGAGAGGGATGGGACAAAAAAATATCCTATAAAATGAAGCTGACACAGGTTTGTTTAAATTAATAGGTCTCCATTACACTTTAATTTTCTTCTTTCTTTCTATTTCTTGCTAGACCACTTATGCCTGAGAATCACATTGAATGGTGTTGAGGTTTAGGGTTTATTGGGGGTTTTTTTGTTGTTTGTTTGGGGGTTTTTTGTCCTTTCTAGAATTCTTTTTCACTCTTAGAGTGGATTCTGAACTCAGAAAGGTTGACATGCAGGAGATGCATGTGAATCGACTTAATTAATGCATTATAGAAGCCAGAATAATTAAATAATAAATAAAGCTTCTTTCATGGTAACACCAGCCCAGAGATCACAGACTTCCATAAGCCAATGATTGATTTTTATTATCCACAGTATTAGTTTTCAAGATCACTGCTCATTTGTTGTGATTTTTGCAGGGCTGTGCCTTCTGACCAGGAATTCTTGGTGAAAGAAGAAAGCTCTGTCTGAACTGCTTTGCTGTGTTGATATCACCCTCAAATGCCTGTCTATCTGCTCCTCTCTGGTCACACAGCGAGCACTGCAGACACCAGCTCCTGGCTCAGCTCAGGCACAGCAGATAGCTGTATCTCAACCCTGCCTGTGCAAAGACTGGCTGAGTGAAAAATAGGGAGAAGGAGACGTTGCTGAACCCAGATCATCTTGTACCCTTTTGGTGTGTGTGCTGACAGGCAGTAGCTGAGAGGGAAGCTGAGGTTATTGCTATGTTAACAGGTCTCTCCGTAAATCCATCACATTAGAGGAGTCCTTATGTGACACGTGGGAATTAAGATAGGTGGAAAACAGGAAATGCACACCAATAATAAAACTGGGTTTTAATCAAAAACACACCTGGTGAAAGAAAGGAGGTGATTTCAGTCTGAAGAACTGCAAGCAACCCCAATCTAGGCTTATCGAAATGAGCTACAATCAATTTTAAAGACCAGATCAAGAAATTATCTCACCACGTTAAGATAAAATCCATCTTGCAGGGTGAACCATAGCAAATTATTATTTTTGTCAAATAATGATTGCAGCCTAAATCTCTTCTGGACAAGATGAAAAGAAAACAAAGTTAGTAATTATTCAATTTAATTAATTCAATATTTCATTACACAAGCATCTTTTGTATAAGGCATTAAAAAGCTGTATAGTCAAGAATGGATTTGGGGAATTAAGTTTGAGCTGTGAAATATAATGACAAGTATTTGTTGAGCTGGTTTCGCAGCTGCCATTAGTAAGAAAATTCCACTAAAACTTGATTTATACAAGTCATCACAATGGAGTTATATTCAAAAATGCCATTTGTTAAAGGGGCACTTTTGTGCATCCTGCTTAGTACTTCACTGTAGCTCAAGGAACATGCATATCTCCCCTCAGTTTAGGAAAGATGTTGAATTGCTGGAGCATGTCCAGAGAAGGGCAACCAGACTGGTGAGAAGCCTTGAGCACAAGCTCTGTAAGGAGAAGCTGAGGGAGCTGGGACTGTTTAGCCTGGAGAAGAGGAGGCTCAGGGGAGACCTCATTGCTGTCTACAACTACCTGAAGGGAGGTTGTAGCCAGGAGGGGTTTGGTCTCTTCTCCCAGGCAGCCAGCACCAGAACAAGAGGACACAGTCTCAAGCTGCACCAGGGCAGGTTTAGGCTGGAGGTGAGGAGAAAGTTCTTCACAGAGAGAGTGGTTGGCCCTTGGAATGGGCTGCCCAGGGAGGTGGTGGAGTCACCATCCCTGGAGGTGTTCAAGAGGGGATTGGACGTGGCACTTGGTACCATGGTTTAGATAGTCATGAGGTGTAGGGTGACAGGTTGGACTCGATGATCCTTGAGGTCTCTTCCAACCTTCTTGATTCTATGATTCTATGTTTCTATGATCTCTGCTAATGTAATGACATGTCCCCCACAGACCCAAGACTATTTCTATACGTCCTGAGCTATTTCCAAATAAGGAAATGGTCAGCACAATGCTGAGAAGGAATGCTACCCTGGTCTTCATAAATTTACCACCAATTGGCAGGAGTAGCTCTTCACATCACATCCACTCAGCGTGTTTGTATTCCCTCTTCTGACTGCTGACTTCATCATTCTTGAGGAAACCACCCAGACCTAATCTCTCAAGCCATTTTTTGAAGCTCGAGCCTACAGGGAAGGCACCTCTATAATGAAAACTCCTTTGTTAATTTTCACACTGGTTTAAATATAAGTAGTAATGACTTTTGGGGCAGGTTAGCAACTAACAGACACACTTTGTTGTAAAAAGTTCATTCTCACATCTAGTACTATAATATAGCAAAAAAAGAAGAAAAAGCAGAGAGGAAGGAAGAGACATAGACAAGGAAGAGTAGTGACGCTTTAAGGTAAGCTAGGCTGTGAGTCAAACAGGAGAAGAGATATTGGAAGATTAATCCATACAGAACTTCTCTGATCATAAGTCTCCAAAAGTAAGTGCCATGGAAAGAATGAAGCATTGCTCCACATACTTCAGATAATCACTAACTAAATAAAAAAAAAATGTTATTCTTCAGTGTTTTCCTAATGCTAAAGAATCATGCTAATGAATCACACTGAAGGCACGAAATTTTACATCACTTAGGAAAAAAGATGCCTTTTAGAGAGGTGAGCTTTCATGATCTCTTTATCAGTCAGTCAGCATCTTGAACTAGTTGATACTTTTGAAAGCAGTTGCAAGTAGAGTGGATGTAGATGTTTATCTGTCATATCCAATATCCAAACACACAGAGGTTAGGCTAGTCTTCAGGATACACCCCAACAAAATGCTGTCCTGTCAAAAAAAACTGAGAAAAAACACATATATTGCTATGTTTCTTGTCCTGAGTCAGCTATGTGCTTGAGACCTTAACTGTAAAATTCTGGAGAATTTAAAGTGAAAGTTTTAAAGGTACAAAATAACAGTTGACCTGAATCTTCCTATTGTCTGCTCAAAATCCTTAATGAAAATTTTGCTGGGTTTTGTTGGTTTTTCTCTCTTTTCTTTTCTTTTCTTTTCTTTTCTTTTCTTTTCTTTTCTTTTCTTTTCTTTTCTTTTTTCTTTTTCTCTTTTTCTTTTTCCTTGTGGTCCATTCCAACCCTGACTGATTCTATGATTCTATGATCCTATGATTCTATTCCCTCAAATGTGAAAGATTTCTTCTTGAATCCTTATGTATTTCCAGCCCCTTTTAAAGCCTTAGCACTGCATTAAAACCTTTTAGTGATCTAAAACACAGCATAGACTCACATAGCTGGGACCATATTAAGCAGGTCAAATGTGCCTCTCTTAGGTAGATGGGTCTTCGGAGTAATACACAATCAGCACTGAAAACATTATTGACCTCTCTCATATCTTTATTATTACAGGGTATAATGAAAAACTGGAAAGCATTCTAACAGTTGGACTTTAGCTCCTACTCAAATGTCAAGGTAAATAATAAGAAAAGCTTTTGTAAACCTTAATGAGATTAATCATATTACTGATCATTGCAGTTGTGCCAGTTCTGTGGCAAAAGATCGTATTTTCTCAAAGTCCCTTCTCTTCCCCCCATAAGACCACAGAATCATAGAATGTTAGGGGTTGGAAGGGACCTCCAGATATCATCATCCAACCCCACTGCCAAAGCAGGGTCACCTAGGGCAGGCCACACAGGAACACATCCAGGCTGGCTTTGAAATTCTCCCGAGAAGGAGACTCCACAAACTCTCCAGGCAGCCTGTTCCAGTGCTCTGTCATCCTCACAGTAAAGAAGCTTCTCCTCACGTTGAGGTGAAACTTCCTGTGTTCTAACATATTTATATGGAGGAGGGGGTGGCAATGTTACCACCTCTGCTCTTATTTTCTGTGTCCTCTGACATGATACTCACACGTGAGTGACTGATATTTGTACTGAGCAGCCACAGAATTTGACCTGTATGAAGGAACCTGACAGGATATTATGTTCTAGCTTTTTTTTTAATTCTATTCACTACTGTGCTAACCCAAGAGCCTGAGCAACTCATTTCTTGGAAAGCATCTGCAGAGAGGCAGTTACAGTATAAGTTTGCATGCATTCCCATGTGCTCTTGCTTGACTGCACAAGTACTGCAGATCTTGCTGAGAAGGAGCACCACCATCAGACTGGTTTGGTCAATTTTATTTGAGAAGATAACAATACATTACAGACACCAAGGGAAACATTTCCAAGTGTTTCGTGGGATTTTAGCTACGTCAGTCCCATCAACATCAATTGGACTCAAGCAGCCAGTTCCACATACGTTGTGCTGAAAATGTACCCCTGGGGGCCCAATTCAGAGCAGCAGAAACAACACAAGCCATTTTACCCCCAGGACTTTTGCTTCCATGATCCATGAAGAGAGCAAAATATACTTTGTGGCTTATTAAACCTTTTCACAATACACAAGTGAACAGACTCAGCTGGGTTATGGTTGGTGCTCTCCAGTTCCTTCGTGAGGAGCCAGGGAAGCATGCTGTAGTGTAGGTTCATTCTGCATTTAAATATTGTACTGAGATTTTCCTCAGAAAAAGGCACATTAATTATCTTGAAACCCTGGTGCTTGTAAAGTATTTGCACCTTTCTCTAGAGAAATGTGTTTAATGACCCTTTCAGCTTCATGTCTGACTGTTCTGGGATCGGCAAATCCATCATTTTCTTGCTGTCTTTCTTCAACCTAATCATTATTTGGTGGGTTGCATAAAATTCTCAATCTTGATTTCTACTGACAGAGAAAAACCTCAACTAAGCATGAAGTTTATTTATAAAACATGTTCCTGCTCTTCTTTTTTGGTATCTATTACCTTCAACATATTTATTATTCTGCAGGGGTTAGGAATGCTAGCATATGAGACTAACAAAGACGTAGGTACTGTCTCCAAAATAAAAATGAAAAATAAAATCAAGACTTTCCTCCTGGTTTCCATTTGCTGCTAGCATTTTTGCTGCTTTCTAGAGCTGGGAGAAAAGCTTCAACATTCAAGCAAGGAGTTAATATTTATTCTTGCTTCATTCAACTCCTTTCATACAAAAGAGCATCTGTTTATCTGCTTTCTATGCCAATTTTCGTTGGGATAACTCAATATCAGGTAATGCTGTAGAGTAATAGATGTGTTTATGTTGTATAACGAAGCGGAGAATTGGGTTTAGAAGGTCACTTGCAAGCCACACAGTGTATTTCTTCATATTTCTGCCGATTGTGCATTTACAGAAGTTTAAAAAAAAATGAGTTATTTGGGCTGCTATCCCTAGATTTGGGGGTAGGGTGAAGTATCTGAGTTTTCTAAACAGCTGGGTTTTATAAAACCGTTGTAAGCCATTCTTCTTCTTTGGGAACCTGCTGGTAAGAGGATATATACTGGGACCTAGAGCTTGGGTTTGGAGCAAGTCCATTAGGAAAAAAAGACATTTTCATCTGTATCTGTTTGGTCCCTGTCCAGCTTTTAATGAATAGTGATTCACATAATAAAACCCATCACCGGAGTTGGCAGGCCCAGTGAAAAGCCTGAATTGTCTCATGGTGCCTCTTCTTCCATTGCTGAGTCAGTGCAGGGAGGTCCTTTCCTCTTCTGTGTTATGCCTGCCCCAGATCAGTGGCTGGGTGCCAGTCAGCAGAGCCATACTCTGGGATGGGTCAACAGCAACAGTTTAGCTGGGACCTGCCAAGCTCCTTCTTTGCATGCCCTCTACAAAACCTGGTAAGAGAGGTAGCTTTGTAATGGAAGCTCTTGTGGGTTGGGTTCCTGAATGATTGTTTGGGATGCTTGGTCTTTTTTTCTTCTTGAGGTTTGTGGGTTTTTTTGTGAAAGGTGCACATAGACTACCATTTCACCTTGCTTGAAGAATGTGTACTTCACTCTGCAGAGTAATCAGATTCTCTTTGCACTACCAGACTGACATGCCACAGCCTTGACAAACATCACAGCCTTCAGTGCAAAGACAGCCAGAGTTTCATTTGTTATTCAGTTTCAAGGGCATATTGTGCCAGCTCAGATCCCCTGAGACATAGGTAACAGAGAGGAAGCAAATTCATTACCAGCTTCTAACTTTGCTGTCTTTTCCGGATGTTTGAGCCATACAGTATCTTGCCCTAGAATGTTCTGAGCTCAGTGAGACAAGCTAAAATGATCTATTGTGTGAGCTGTCTCCTCTGGACTGGACAGAGCCTGTGTCCTGGATGTCTGTCTAGTTATGTGGCAGCGTGGTTGAAGCCAGTGGCAGAGGGCTCTGAAATCACCCTGCTTTCACAGCTTCTCTGCTTTTTTCTTTTTTTTTTTTTTTTCATTGACTGTGACGCAACTGATACTGCAATTCCCAGCTTTTGGTTGCTTTGTTTCAGCTGCATGTCTCAGAGGGAAAAACTCCTTGTTTCATCAAAGTGAATAAAGCCAAAAGAGTATCAGGGATCAACACCTGCTTTGAGACAGGGGTTTGGGAAAGATGATTTAATGCTGTTGCTGAAGTGGGAGCACTCGTGTGTGACTCTGGATGAATCACATGTGCCATTACCAGTGCATAAAGTGTGGTCTGGGGTGGGTGGCAGAGGTCCAAGCCTGCTTCCCACATGCAGTGCACTCTCACAACACCAAGTACAAGGCCAACAGCACCAGTCAGAGAAGAGAGAGTACCTACCACGGTCTGCCTTTGAGCTGGTCCTCAAAGCAGATGCACTCTTCTCTGAGACTGCCTGGGAAAGCCTACCTACTGTACAATAGCAAAGAAATATTTGCCCAAAGCAAAGTAAATCAGCTATGTCTGAGCAGCTCATATCATTGTTTGAACAAGAGTAAGCTCAAACCCTGCAATTTGCTCTGAAGTAGAACTGGTAGCTTTTTGCAACAGTCCACCACTGCTCTTTCATATATGCCTGGACTTCATAAGAAAACCAGAGTATAGAGGAGCTATAGGTGTGTTTTGATTACAGACTTGAGGTATTATTTACCCCCTAAACCAGAGATTTGCCTACAGCTGCAATACCCTAGAATCTCAAAAAACCCACAGGAAATAAAAAGGGAGGGAAAACATCAGTGTTTCATTAGGAGACGCTATTGTGTTTTTTTCCACTGAAAAAATAAAACTTAATCAAATTCCTATTCATTTATATTTATCTTCTTACTCATTTTGTTTGGGACTCTTGCTTTAGGATTCAAGACCAATCTTTTGAACTGGTCTTGGACTTTGTTCAGTAATATCTCAGCTCCATTTACCAAGAATGAGAGAATTGCCTCTCTCTCTAGCAAAACTGGAAGTTTTTGCCTAAACTCAAGCTGTTCTAATGCTAGTTTTCATGTTCATCACCTCCTTTTCCTGTAGGTGCTCATGCACGATGACAGGGATGTCCCCATCCACACAATAGGGAATCACTGAAGACTCCCTATTGCAATAAGGTGAAGCAACTCTATGAAGAGGGTTAAGAGAATTCCTGTGCAGAAGTCAGAAGCAGAAAATAATGAAATCAGACTTCAGATAGAGAAAAATATCTTTCTCCTTTGCTGAGAGTCCTAAGAGGGGAGAGCCAGCGCCTGGCATTTTTCAGTTGACCTTTTCTTGTGTTAATTATTATCCCAGCGTTCTAAAGCTACAAGAAATACCTAAAGCTGATGTAGCATCCTCAGAGAATTGATCCTGGCTTGTTCTTACAATGTCAAAGCAGATTTATTTGTATTGAATTGCTTACTGGTTTCCTGCAGACTGGTTGGGGTGAGGTTCTACTTTGTGAGAGTTCAGTTACACTTTTGCCGCATCTCAGCCACAGAATGTTGGGAACTGTCATGGGTCTGTGATGGCTTCTCTAGTGTTAGTGGCATAATTCTGCTGTGACTTTGGTTTCAAAATAGATCTTCATTCGACTTGATCTGCCAGCTGATTGCCAAAATGTCTTTGTATACTTGCCTTCATTGAGTAATACTTACCTTTGGTTTGCAATATATGCCTTTGACATGAGGTATTGAACATGTTTTAGCATTTTCTTGGCCAGATAGAATTTTTCTCGTTTGCAAGTGCTAGAATTTTGAGCTCTGCTATTGTTGCAGTTGGAGGGTACAGGTCTATGTAAATATTCAGCTTAAACGATTCATCAGGGATTACAAGGCTGTTACACATCCTAATGGATTCTATGATTTCTTTATCATGTCTTGTCATCCATTTGCTTTATTGCTCCTCGTTATTCTTTCTTGGAAGAAAGCAAGTGCCTAGTAGAGCTATATTTCTGTGCCAATAGATGTGCTTAATTCAATTGTAAGGCAGTACTGGCTGGGAAACGCTAATTACCACTGTCCATTCTTCCCATGATATCCTTCATGTACATGAGCATTAGAACATCTAGCAAAGGTTGAGGGGTGTATCCCTTGCTAATGTTTTTTTTTTAGTATTGTTTTTAATCCACAGCATCCACAGCTCTTCCTTGGTATTTGTTTTTAATATCTTCTTATAGAGCAGCATGATCTTGGTGTAAACTCATAGCACAATGTCTTTTTTCAGAGAGCATCTTCTTGTGAGTCATTTGCAGCATCACNGTTCCATTCCCCCCGGTCCCATCATTACCTGACACCCTAAAATGTACCTCACCAGCTTTCTTGTAGGCCCTCTTAAGGTACTGGAAAGCCACGATAAGGTCTCATCAGAGCCTTCTCCTCTCCAGACTGCGAAACCCAGACTCTCTCAGTCTGCACAGGAGGGGTGCTCCAGCCCTCTGATCAACCTTGTGGCTCTTCTCTGGACATGTTCCATACACTGATTTTTTTCTCCTTCCTCAGTTTTAGCCTTTGCTGATGAGAAACTCTTTTATACAGCACTTCAAAGGATTGAGAAGTACTTTCTGAGTGTTTCTGGCAGCTTGCTCTGGTCTTCCAAGCTCTTTGTTGACAAAATCAGGTAGAGCATGGCACTACTTTTATTCTATTACAACCCACAGTATCTGTTAAATTTTTTCCCCACTCTGATTTAATCCTTTGTAAATCTGTTAACCCTCTTGTTATCTAATCACCACCTAGTCCAGGAACATATTCTTTTTCGTAACTATCAGCCTAGGGACTAGAATTTGGTTTATGTTGTTTTGTTATGCTCTCATTATTGTTTTCTTAATTCATATATATTGGGGTAGAATGGCCTGAGCTTCTGAAAGCTCATGTTTGTATGAGCCAACTTATTTGCAACTTATTGAGTTCTATGCAATTAATGACCTTGTGTTGTGCAAAGAGAGCCAACGCAATGCAACATTCAGACTTTATTTCTTCATCCAAATAGAGGATGAGAATGGATGGATGGATAAGGAAACAATAGGTACCCCTTGGAAGTAAAACAATGTAAGTTTCTGAGTATTAATTCTCTATTGATGTCATTGCTGAATGATACAGAAGGTGAATCCTTGGCAGAACTTGCTACATTTTTCAGTCTTAGAACAAGGACCAGGAAACACAAAGACAAGGGATTTAGAAATGTGAACATGAAGAATAGTGCTGGAGCAGTCTTGAGATACTGGTTTGCAAGCTCACCTTGCCAGGAGGAATTTGGTGAAAGAAAAAAGGAGGAGGGAAGATATGTAGGCTAGGGGTTAGAGCTCTTAGCTGGGAGAGATCAACCCTTGTCTCATTTTACATTCATCAATGAGAATCTAAAGACTGTTTCAGAGCTCAAGACTCCCTTGAGCCCTAATGCAAATTTCCCTGACAACCATTTATCCATGGTGTACAGCTAATTCTAGGAATGCCTATGAATGTCTAGGTATCTGGGGGAGTCTTAAACCTGTCTTGTACTCTGCCCACATGACATTTGCCACATTCCCATGTGGCACATGGGAAACAGAAATGTAGAATTTGCATTGCTTTACCAACATATTCTTTTACCAAGACTCAGGCAGAGTAGAGTCATGGCTAATCTTCTTCTGTGGCAACATTGCACGCTCTGAACTCCTGAAATACATGTCCATTTTATACATGCACAAAGAGCTTTACTAATGATTTTCTCTCCTTCTGCCAGTATTTCTGCACTGCTCCATTCCTGAGATAGTACAGCCTTAAAAAAAAAAAAAAAAAAAAGTTTCAGAATAGGAGTATAAATCCAAAGCATCTCTAAAAGGCATAATTCAAAGATGTGACTACACTGCATAGGATTGACCTGACAAGCATGCAAAGCCCACACAAAGAACTTGTTTATATTTTGGGAGACATCCATGTGTGTGTGTGGCTATAGAGAGTACAGAGAAAATGGTTCATACAGCTGGGGTGGCTCATCATTGCAAAGTCCTAGCAGCTTCAGTGTTTCAGTATTTGTCTCCTAGTGGAAAGAATTTACTGACCTGAGTGTGATAAAAGTGTGCTCATCACTACCACCACACAATTGCAGTCTAGGATGGCTGGAGTGCAAAGTAAGAGGAGAAGGTGGAGGAAGAGGTAATCTTCATTTTAAAACAGTCAGATGTAGTATGTTTTGAATTATTGCCCTGGCAGAGATAAACTCTTCAAATGAGAAAACATCTAGAGTTTTCAGCTTAAGCTGATTTTCAGAAATCAGAGACTGCTGAAGGCTATGATTGTTAGCATAGCAAAGCAATAACACAAGAGTGAGATGATGCAAGGAAGGATCTATCAGTGGGAGACTGTGAAAGGAAGTGGCTAGATTAACATTGTCATTTTTTTCCCCCATGGTATTCTAGTCACTGCATCTATATTGTGAGTTTGAAGCTCCTATTGCGAGCTCATGAAGCTCCTACTCAAAATGTTTTAGGGACATATTTCTGCTTTAGATTTATTTGAGCTACAGTTTTAATCAGTCTAAATAAAAAGGAGAATAATTGTTTTTGCTAATTGGAATCCTCTTTGAATTGGCTGTAGTACTCGCGTTCCTTGCATGGTGTCGTGTGACAATTGCATCTGTGGCTTGAGATGGATCTACACAGAGCATTCCCTTGTGTTAGGTTCCCTCAAAAAGGCTTTTAAGTACAAAAAGGAAAGGTTTATTTGAATTTAAAAGGAAAAAAGTAAAAAGCAAAATCCATCTTTTTAAGTAGCATAAACTCTGAGCATCTAGGGAAGACAGCACAGAAGTAAAAAGGTTTGTAAACAAGGCTGCCATCACCCTCTCAGTCTTCTGGTGAGCCCTGGCTCTGAGCCAGCTCTGTGACTTTCTGTGCAGCAGTGCATGCTGCAGCTTGTCTTTGGTCCTCACGACATGCCCTCCATCCTGCTGAGACCCTGATAGTCTGTTCTTTCTCCTCCTAGGTGTCTCTCCACTGTGTCCTGCTTGCTTGTGGTTGTAACTTGGGGAAGCTTATTTCCACAGGCCATGCTCAGAAGACCCCCCAGGGAAGTAGCCATCTACCCCTCCCACATACACGTGGGAGCAACCACAAACCAAGAACAAATGCACAGTGTAGATGCCATCTATCATGGATGTTGTCACTAAAGGACTCACAAGCATTGCATGAACACATTCATGTGTCTAAGGTTTTGGGCTGTCCAGTTCAGATTTGCCATGGGCTTTCAAAGTGAATGAGGGTCTTTTCTCTTCTTCATTGTCCTCCAACTATCCTTGTAAAAGAGTGCCAAACTGAACACCCTACATGCAGAGAATTGCAAATTATTACCTTTAGGTAAGAATGAGAACTTGGCATCTACTCAGCGGGGCCTGGCAACTCTTCTCACATCAGAAGTCATTGCATCCTGCTAGATGTACTACTTCCTGAAGTAGTACAAAAGAGAGGGTTTACATCAGGGCTCACACAGAAATGTGCCTGACCTACCACAGCTGAATGAGGTCCTGTGGCTCAGCTGGGCCATGAGTACACCCTCAGGTTGCTTTGAGTATGAAGCAGAACCTGAAATCCCTGTGACAAAAGGTGAAAGTCTAGAAACAACATGTCTTTGGACTAAAAGCAGGTATGTGGTTGGATGCTGTTCTCAGCTTGAGGGGCACCTTAATGCTCTGCCATAGCCTCAGTACGTGTGTTGGGGCCCTTGGCAGGAATTAGTCAAGCTCTCTTTAACAGAAGAAATTCAGAAGCTGAACTCAAAGGATATCTATTTTTTTTCCCTCAGGCATAATAGATCCAGGACAGTTTAACATTGTAGCTCCTGTGCAAAGTTACATGAGTTATTTGATAACCATATGTGGTTAATGCTTGAGATTTATATACCATGTGAAAAACGAAACTTCCAATAATGTCTGTCTGTTTCTACAACTAGATATTAGCATTAAAAGCAATTTCAGAACAAAAATATCCTATTATTATCTCTCTTTACAGCTCCAACATTTTCTTGGCTCCTTCTCCTCAATAATGCTCATCTCCAATCCAAGGTACTTCAAGTACTTGAAAACCGCAAGGCAATATGAGCAAACGTGACATGTAGAAATATAAAGGCTTTTTCCTTAAAAGTCTTCATCTCTTCAGCCTTCAGAATCACAGAATTCATCAGGTTGGAAGAGGCTTCAAAGATCCTTCAGTCCAACACTCAACCCAGCACTGAAGGGTCAACACTAAACCACATCCCTAAGCCAAATTCACATGCTGCTTAAACTCCAGGGATGGTGACTTTACCACTGCTCTGGGCAGAGCATTCCAATGTTTGAGAACACTTTCAGTGAAGAAATATTTCCTAATATCCAGCCTAAATCTCCCCTGACACATCTTAAAACCATTTCCTCTAGTTCTGTCACTTGACACCAAGGAGAAGAGGCTGTCCCCCTCCATGCGCCAACCTCTTTCAGGTTGGTGTTGAGAGCAATGAGGTCTCCCCTCATCCTCCTCTTCTCCAGACTGAACAACCCCAGCTCCTTCAGATGCTCCTTGTAGACCATGTGCTTCAAGCCTTCATGAGCCTGGTTGACCTTCTCTGGACAGCANCCTAATATCCAGCCTAAATCTCCCCTGACACATCTTAAAACCATTTCCTCTAGTTCTGTCACTTGACACCAAGGAGAAGAGGCTGTCCCCCTCCATGCGCCAACCTCTTTCAGGTTGGTGTTGAGAGCAATGAGGTCTCCCCTCATCCTCCTCTTCTCCAGACTGAACAACCCCAGCTCCTTCAGATGCTCCTTGTAGACCATGTGCTTCAAGCCTTCATGAGCCTGGTTGACCTTCTCTGGACAGCACCCCAGCCCCTCAATGTCCTTCTTGTAGTG
>VXBD01015464.1:142753-160334 GCA_013399975.1 Indicator maculatus | reverse complement strand
AGGGGGATTGGAGCTAGATGATCCTTGAGGTCCCTTCCAACCCTGACAATTCTGTGATCCTATGATTTTCTCAGTGCTGTGAACTTGCTCCTTATAACCTTTTGGGTGAGATCCTCAGGATATGTCACCAGACTGAGCTGCATTGGCATCCATTGAGCAGCTGCTATGGTATTGACCCAGTCCTGACCAGATACACTGTGTTGTATGGATAAAGGTCCCAGGGCAGAAGGTGATCACACCTACATCTAATGCATTGTGGGGGTGAGGGCTGACCTTGAGAAGAATGTCCTCATGGCTTATTTATGCTCCTTTTGACTCTAGTTTTTTTTCCTTCCTGTGCCTCTGAGAGGATTCCATCAGTGTTTTTCTCACTGCAGTCTGCTTTGTTCCCTCCACTCTCCAGGATCCCCATGCCCTTCAGCTTGAAGAGCATCCTGATCGAGGACACCTGCACTTACTTCCAAGTCACTTCCAAGCTGGGCCTGACACTCAAGTGGAACTGGGCTGACACTCTCCTAGTATGAACAGCCAGTTAGTTGTTTTTCTCTTGCTGAACCTCATCAGTGATGAAAAGCAGAGCTGGATGCAGGCACTGTGCTGCTGTTAAGAGACTGGGGGAAGGCATCACTGTGTCCATAAGCTGATAGGGACACACTCAACTGGGTAGTAGTTTTCTGGGGCAGGGGTATGGAGCCACAATGCCCAGGCAACCTCTTTTGTCATTTTCTGTGACAAAAGGTTCTACTGTTAACCCTGGAGATAGCACCTCTGTAGCTTCCTCCTGGAGCCCTGGCAGCAGCACTGCCTGTCCCTCCAGCTCTGACTTGTCAGTTATCCTTTACATGTTGATGCTCAGCTTGTGTGGGAAGCTAATCTGTGTGGCCAGTTCAGACCCTGGCCTCTCCTTCCAAAGCCTTGCTATGTGGGAGTTTTCATCTATACATCCACCCAAACCCAACCTTTTCTGCAATGATTAGCCTCCAGAGTCAGGACTGAGATTGAATTAAGTAGAAGTTGCATGTTGTGTTTTGCAGCTCAGAGAGAGAGAGTGGGAGGGGAACAGAGCCAAGAAAAACAGGAAGCAATCAAGTTCAGGAAGAAATATTCAAATTCTGATGTAATGAAGTATCTGTTCCCCACCCACCTTTGCCCTGGACTAATTCATTCCTGAAGTATTCTGGGCACCACCTGTAGAGTGGACACAGGGGTAGGGTGAGACACTGGTCAAAGCACTGCCTGGTTTTGGTGGAGCTGGGTGTCAGCAGTGCTACCCTCCAAGCACGTAGGAGTGATCATGTTTGATAGTTTTATCTAGCAAGGCAGCACTGTGCTAACCTGGCTCTTTATTGCCCCTGAGCATGGGCAGAACAAGTGACACTAGACAGACCTGCTCTGAGAAATGCTGTCAGGTTTTCAATTTAGCCTGTGGGCTACAAAAAACCTTGGGCATGGCTAAAAGCTGACCAGAGGCTACTTCAGCACAGCACCCAGCATCAGAGCAGAGTTATCTGACCTGCCCAGAGTGGAGCTGTGGCACCTTGCAAGTGGTACCACATGTCTGTACACCAGTGGCTCTGCACTAGGAGGCACTGGTCCAAGGATTAGTCCAGGACACCCTGGTCCAAGGATTAATCCAGCCTTCAGTTAGCTCTTCAGTGGGTGGGAATGATGATTGCTAGAAGAACATCTTCCCATTTCAATTCCACCTGCCTGCAGGTGGGTTTGATGGCACAGAAAAGGAAACTGCTCCCAAGTGGTAATGAACCTCTCTGCCCCTGTGCTTTAGTGCTGTGAGCTGCTTCATAACCTCTGCTGCTGGTGTGGGGACCAGCCTTTAAACTCTGGGGTTTCTCTTTCCTTTTCTTTTGTAGCTGGACCTGGAAGAAACATATAAACAGAAAACATGTGGCCTGTGTGGGAACTATGATGGCAGTGAGGAGAATGATTTGATTTTGGATGGTAGGCCATGACTACAGCACATTCCACACTGTTAATAGGTGACATGAACCTTGCTGTCTGTTTCCTTTAAGCAGGGTTCTAGATTTCCTGACAGGCACTCTGAAATACAGGAATATTTCCCCATACTGCAGATGCATTTTGTCAGATTCTAGGCTGATTTTGATGAGGGTGGTGAAACATTGGCCCAATGAAAATTGGTGGCAGATCCAAGGTTTTCATCCCCTGGACTGTTCCAGGTCAGGTTGGACAGGGCTCTGAGCAACCTCCTCCAGTTGTAGATGTCCTGGACAGGGCTCTGAGCAACCTCCTCCAGTTGCAGATGTCCTGGGCAGGGCTCTGAGCAACCTCCTCCAGTTGTAGATGTCCTGGGCAGGGCTCTGAGCAACCTGCTCCAGTTGCAGATGTCCCTTCTGACTGCAGGGGGATTGCACTAGACCACAGAGAATCACAGAGTGTCAGGGGTTGGAAGGGACCTCTGAAGATCATCCAGCCCAACCCCCCCTGCCAGAGCAGGATTACCTAGGGCAGGTCACACAGCAACACATCCAGGCAGGTTTTGATAGTCTCCAGAGAAGGAGACTCCACAACATCTCCTGGCAGCCTGCTCCAGGGCTCCAGCACCCTCACAGGGAAAAAGTTTTTCCTTATGTTTATGTGGAACATCCTCTGCTCCATCTTGACCTTGGAAGGTCTCTTCCAACCCAAACCATTCTGTGATTCTGTAGTTCTAGGATTCTCTGCTGCTTGTGACCTTGCAAGCTCCAGCTTTGGACCAAAATTTCTTACTTGGTTGTTGTGCAACCACATTATCAGGCTTCCCACTGATAGCAGCAAAGTGTGAGGAACTTGTAGTCCCCTTTGAGGCACGAGTGCGTTGTCTGTCCTTTTGTTTTCATGCTGTGACTGTTGGGCATCAGGTGTGGTTGGTTTTGCCTCTGGTGGAAGGGAATCATCAGCGCTCAGGCAGAGCTTTCCCTGAGCGTCTGTGCAGAAGCTGTGGTGCCCTCCACCGACACCTTCAGGTATGGCACTGAACGGGGAGGAGGACAAACAGCCAGCAGCTGAGGCTACCCCCCTGCAGCAGGCTGCGTGAAAGAAACCTTCCTCCTGGGGTGTCAGCTGCAGGGCTGAAGCCGAAGTGACAACATCTTCCCTTTATGTAGGACCTGGGCTCCTTCGGGCAGGAAAACACAGGGGACCTGAGGAGATCCCTTCCAACCCAACCATTCTATGATTGTCCTCTGACTGAGACCCTGGGGCTGTTTAGTCTGGAGAAGAGAAGGCTGAGAGGGGATCTGATCAATGTCTATCAATAGCTGAGGGGTGGGTGTCAAGTGGAGGGGGCCAGGGTCTTTTGGGTGGTGCACAGTGATAAGACAAGGAACAATGGGTTCAAACCTGGACATAGAAGATTTCAGCTCAACATGAGGAGAAACTTCTTTCCAGTGAAGGTGACAGAGTCCTGGAACAGGCTGCCCAGGGGGGTTGTGGAGTCTCCTTCTCTGGAGGCTTTCCAAACCCACCTGGATGCATTGCTGTGCAGACTACCCTAAGTGATTCTGCTCTGGACCTGATGATCTCTTGATGTCCCTTCCAACCTCTGAGACTGTGTGATACCTCACCCCTTCAGAAAGAATCTTGAGAGCCCATTAAAAAGACCACTTGCAGGGATAGATTTGGGGCTGAGCTTTCATCTCACAGAGTCAGAGAATTGTTTTGGTTGTAAGAGGCCTTTGATATCATCCAGCCCAACCATTAACCCAGCACTGCCAGGTTAAACCATGTCCCTCAACACCTCATTTACATAGCTTTTAAACTCCTCCAGGGATAGGGACTCCAGCACTGCTCTGGGCAGCCTGTTCCAGGCCCTCACAAGGTTTTTGGCTGCATCTCAGCAGTGTTTCTGCCCTTTACCTCACAAGCACACTAGGCAGAAACTAGAGCTGGCTCAAATGTTTCTGAATAAACAGTTTGCTACTGAGAAGCACATTGACTTTCAAGGTCAGGCTTGATGGGGTTGTGAGCAATCTGATCTAGTTGGGGATGTCCCTGCTTACTGCAGGGGGGTTGGACTGGATGACCTGCAAAGGTCCCTTCCATCCCAGACCAGTCTGTGACTGCAAGCAGTGTTCTAAGAAAAATGAGGTTTTCTCTTATGCATCAGGCTCCTACACCTGGGGACTGAGTGGCCTCCCATGTCTCCTTTCTGCTCTGAACACATCCTTCTCCCTGTGCTGAGCAGGCTGCAGTCTCTCTGGCTCCCAAGCTAAGGTCCACTGCATGTAAAACCCCAAAGTTTCATAGAATGGTTTGGGTTGAAGGGACCCTCAAAGGTCATCCAGTCCAATCCCCTCTGCAGTCAGCAGGGACATCCCCAACTAGATCAGGTTGCCCAGAGCCCTGTTGAGCCTCACCCTGAATATCTCCAGGGATGGAGCCTCAGCCACCTCCCTGGGCAACCTGTTCCAATGTTCCTCATGGTAAAGAATTTGTTCCTTGTTTCTTACCTTCAGACCTTTCTCGGGAAGAAAAAAATTATTAGCTAGCAAATGCCACTTCTGCATGGAGTAGCTCTTCTTGAAACTTTCTTCTCTATGTCAGTTGAAGTCCTTGGCAAACCCTAGGGCTTTGGAAGAGCTTCTGTTTGCAGAACAGTTAGTGGTAAGGCACCCAAAAATGTTTTTGTTGAGGTGGTTCAGTCATGGGTAAAATGAAATCAGAGAATGGCAATTTCTGCAGGCTCTCCATAAAAAATTAAGAGAGGTTCCAAACCTTGCCAGGAAGATTTCTCCCATCCAGGATCACATTTCTGGTGATGCTTTGTTAAAATGCACCCCTCCAGCTATTGTCATGGTTACACCCAGAAGTTTTGTGGCTGTCTTCCTCCTCTCCTGCTCTCTTCTCCCATCCTCTCTAGCACATGGAAGATTCTGTGAGGTAAAATACAGTCCTAACAAACAGAAGCCTTGGGAAGTGATGAGGTGCAAGAGAAAGGTCAAGTCTCATGTGATTGTGGATCCCTGACAGCAGGCCTTGATACAAAGGTGACAGACTCCTTGCTCTAGCTCAGCAGAAACTTACATAATGAGTTCATAGAATGGGTTGGGTTGGAAGGGACCTCCAAAGGTCATCCAGTCCAAAGTTGCCATTATAGGATCACAGAATTGTCAGGGTTGGAAGGGACCTCAAGGCTCATCCAGTCCCAACCCCCTGCCATGGGCAGGGACACCTCACACCACAGCAGGTTGNCCTTCAGATCCTGGAAGGCCACAAGAAGGTCTCCTGGGAGCCTTCTCCTCTTCAGACTGCACAGCCCCAACTCTCTCAGGCTGTCCTCATAGGAGAGGTGCTCCAGCTGCTGTGCCTAACTGTGGGCACTTGGTGAAGAGTGTGCTGCCTTTGAGCCCAAAGTGCACCTCCCTAACCCATTAACAGACCTGAAAGGTTTCAGGCAGTAACTTGGATGTGTCTGGGGGTTTTGCAGGGTATAAAATGCACCCAAGGCAGTTTGGGAACTTCCACAAAGTAGAGGATCCATCAGGGAAGTGTGCTGATGTGACTCCAGATGACCACAGCGGAAGACATCCTATGAGGGAAGATGACAGATGCAGTAAATATGTAAGTGTGTGTGGAGAAGAAGTATAAAGCCTTGTGGGGAGACTGTGTTGAAGGACAGAGCATGCACTAGACTGAATTTTTCAGGCCTTTACCCATGGATCTGAGCAAAATGTTGATCTTCTAGCTGAAAGAATATCCTGCTGTAGCGTTAAAGAAGCAGATAGTGGCAAAGTGCATAACTGAATGACAACTTCCAGTCCAGAAAAAGCCTCTCATGACCAAAAATTAGGCTGGAGAATCACAGAATCATAGAACAGTCCATGCCAGAAGGGACCTCCAAAGCTCATCCAGTCCAACCTCCCTACAACCAGTAGGGACATCCTCCACTAGACCAGGTTGCCCAGGGCCTTGTTGAGCCTCACCTTGAATATCTCCAGGGAAGGAACCTCAACAACCAACCTGTTCCAGTGCTCCAGCACCCCCAGAGTAAAGAACTTGTCCCTAACATCCAATCTAAATCTGCTCTTCTCCAGCTTAAATCCATTGCCTCTCATCCTGTCACTGCAGGCATTTGTAAACAGTCTCTCCCCATCCTTCCTGCAGCCCCTTTCAGGCACTGGAAGGTTGCTATTAGGCCTGCCCAGAGCCTTTTCCTCTCCAGGTTGAACATCCTCAGCTCCCTCAGCCTGTCCTCATAGTGGAGGTGCTCCAACCCCCTGATTGTTCTTGAGGCCCCCCTCTGGATGTACTCCACGTTTAAGGCCAGGCTGGATGAGGCTCTGGCCAGCCTGATCTAGTGTGAAGTATCCCTGCCCATGGNTGCCATGGGCAGGGACACCTCACACTAGATCAGGTTGCTCAGAGCCACATCCAGCCTGGCTGCAAAAACCTCCAGGGATGAGGCTTCTGTCAATCTTTGATGACACAGTTCCAGGGTCATAGGGTGATTCAGGTTGCCTTCCTCTGAAACTGCTCCATCAGGTCCGGGAANAAGAAGGTCACCTTGGAGCCTTCTCTTCTTCAGACTGAACAGCCCCAACTCTTTCAGTCTGTCCTCACAGCAGAGCAGCTCCAGCCCTCTGCTCATCCTGGTGGCCCTTCTCTGGACACCTTCTAGCACCCCCAGATCCCTCTTGTAACAGAGGCTCCAGAAATGGATGCAGTACTCCAGGTGGGGTCTCACCAGAGCTGCCTTTCTTGTCCTTCTTTTCTTTCTTTACAGAGGAAGAAATGCAAGAAGCTGATGTCCCGGTTTGGAGACTGCCCCAGAGTGGTTGCCTTTGATGACTATGTTGAGACCTGCACCCAGGACATGTGCAGCTGTGCAGTTAATTCTAATTCTTCTCACTCTGATTTGGTTTCCAGCTGCATATGCAGCACTTTAAACCAGTACTCTCGAGACTGTGTGCTCAGGAAAGGAGACCCTGGGGAATGGAGAAGCAAAGAACTTTGCTGTAAGTAACTATTGCTCTGGAGATTTCTTTCTTGGTAGCTGCAGGAGCACATGTCCTGATCCCAGCAAAGCAAAGCTAGGAGCTCTGTTGACCATTTGGGATCCAGCTGTAGAAGTACTTGACAGAAGCACTGCTGAGGGAAAAGCTTCTACAAATGTGACTTGATTTTGCTCCTGGAATTAGAACTGCATCTCACTGTTGTCCTCCTTCTCCTTATGGCTATGTTTGCTCCAGTCCCGAGTCTTATCATGGATGGTTAACTCCTAAACAGTGCTGGCTTAAATGTTGACACAGAATCACAATCTAGAGGTCATCCAGTCTGGTCAGAAGAAGTCACTGAGAAGCCTAATGTGTTTGTCCTTAGCTTCCTCCTGTGCTTTTGCACTCAGCAGTGGCAGCTACTGAGCAGGAAATCACTGTGAATCCAGGGGGACGGCTGCAGGTAGTTCTCCCAAACTACTGGTGTGGATTGGGATAGAAAATTAATGCCAGAATGACTGATGCTTCAGCCAAAAATAAGCTGTTATGACCCCATAAATGATTCTGGTGTCCTCTGCTTGTATCATAACTTCAGAGAACCTTGAGCTAGTACAAAGGCTGTGAAACAACTCAGATTTCCCAGCAGTCCGATTCTCTCCGAAGCCGACATGGAAGTGACCATAAAAAGTTCCTTTCAGAGGTTAAACAAACATGACACAGCTGGAGAGAAAGTTTTGCAAACAAGTTGGGGGGAGGGTGGGAAGGAGGAAGAAGGAATTGAGTAGTGATACAATGATTTGAGAGCTCTTACGAGTACCTCATTAACGTAGGCTGTTTTCATCTGATCTTGCAGATCAGGAATGCCCTAACAACATGGAATATATGGAATGTGGAAACTCCTGTGCTGACACATGTGCTGACCCAGAAAGGAGTAAGATTTGTAAAGCCCCCTGTACAGATGGCTGCTTCTGTCCTCCTGGTAAGGCAAGGAATTCACTTCTACCTACAATATTGAGGGGCCAAGGGGGAAGCTGTTCAGTGGCAGTCCTTTTCCTTCAGCATTTTATATTAGCATCAATGAAGAAACTCTTTCTTCTTAACATTTTTACACTAAACCCAATGAATAACAGCTCCAAAGCCCAGCTTGACAGGGTGCTGGGGCATCTCATTTAAACTAAGAATTCAGGGTAAGAATTTACCCTGAAAGGTTGGACTTAGATGATCCTTGAGGTCCCTTCCAACCTGGTGTGCTATGAATAAACTATTCCTTCTGGCATAAATTCACAACTTTCTTCTTGGAAGAACCAGATCTCTAAAGATTCAGGATACAGAGCCCCAAGGAAAGGAGGGAAAGATTTGTAAGGACTAGACAGGGAAAAAAAAATGGTAGAGATGTGGAATGAGGAGAGATATTCCCCAGACAGTAAGAAAGCAGGAGAAGATGTTTGGTGAGGTGCCAGATCTTACTGCAGCTTCAGTCACACATAATGTAAATGCATTGCCAGGCATGTGCATGAAGTAGAGGCTAAGATGAAGGTCTGGTTTTTGAGATTCACTAAGAGAAGAGGATGGAAACTGCTACCCATCCTTGCAACCTGGTGTTTGATAATCCTGCTCATAGTGATTAGTTCCAGCAAAGATACTCTCTGGGTTTTGTGTTGCTTTCGCTTGAGCTCTAGTGACAAATGTTACCCAGCCACTGACACCTGAAAAGGGCCTGGTGTGGTCTTCTCCTGAAAACTTACCCATTTACAGAAATGCTGACTTGCCCAGAGAGTCTTCTTCTTATTCTCATTTCCCCTCATGGTGTTTCCCAGTGTGGTATGTTGAAATTCCCCCTCCGACAGCAACCACGCCAGACTAGCTCAGGTCAGAAGCAAACGAGGCTGTATGTACAAGCAAAAACTACAACCTACAATGGAATGCAATGAATATTGTACAAACATACACTATTTGCAATGTTTACAGACATGTGCAATTAGCAAAAACAGCCCAAAAACCTTCCTGGCCAAAGCCAGGAAAGCTGGCTCTCTGCCTCTCTCCCCCACCCTGTCCAAAGGAAAGAAAGAGAGAGAGAGAAGCAGAGATTATTGTTAGAACTTGCCAAGGTCAGCTTGCAGGTTTGTTACCTCCCCAGCAAAGGAAGCAAGAGGAGAAGACAACACCCAGCTAGGCTGCTGCAGCAGATCAGACCAGACTGTACTTTGTTTTGAGAACTAAATCTTCAAGGGTGCTATCCCTCCAGTGGAGTGGTTTAGAATGGTCATTCTTTTCCCCTTTTTTTACACCCAATAGTGACTTATTTGCATTCTTACTACTTTCTGCTCAAGATCTGTGAAAATTTTGAAAGGCATAGCCCTAACACCATCCTCCCCAGCCTCACCAAAGGAATATTAACTAGCCAATGTGTCTGCACAGGAACCATCCTGGATGACCTCGGAGGCAAAAAATGCATCCCCAGAGACAGCTGCCCCTGTATGTTCCAAGGCAAAGTCTACATGTCTGGAGGGACCTACTCCACTCCCTGCCAAAACTGGTACTGTTGAGAACTTGATTGCATTGACCAAGCCAAGGAATTGATGTCAGAGTGTTGATGAATTGCTTTCTGTTCTTTTTCCCTTCCCACCCCCCCCTATTTCTAACACTTTTCTTAAACAATAATGCAGAACCTGGGTCTGAATTTCAACAATATAGGAAAACCTAGAGGTAGTCCTCAACCTCACATAGTTTCCACCCTCTCTCTTGGAACTGCCAGCAAAAACTGAGCTCAAGGTTTCAGGCTGCAGAAAAATGAGACTCTAGACTGCTTAGTTTGGAGTCATTGGCTTCTCAAGTGAGGCAGGGAGTCCTACCACGATAATAAATTAGATTTCCAGCCATCTACAGAAGGCTGTCTCAAGGCCTGGATCTCAAAAGTCCTGATCCTTGAGAATGATCTGATTTGGAAAAAAAAACCCTATAACTTGAACCCATCTCCACCCTGCACTAGTTCAAGGTGATAAGACCTCAGGTATATTATTCTCAAAACAGTTTTATGTCTTGCTCTGATATCCATCTGGTGAATGTTCTATTGGAGCTCCTGGGACACACAGCATTTTTCCATGGCCCTGAGCATAACCTTTACCACACCAGAGGAATGAAATATGCTGTGGTGCATGGTGGGGTAGACCAAATGTTCTGCAAACCCTTTTGGACTGAGTGTTTCCTGCATTTTGAGGAAATACTTCTCAAAACTGCAGTTTTGAGGGACTGAACTTGATGGGCTTTGGGTGTTTCCCACCCACCCACATCCTCACTTCTCACAAAGCCTGAGCTGATGTGGCTGGGCTGTTCTCCCCTTGTGTGCACAGCTCTGAGAGCTGTATCTGCTCATTATCTCAGGTCTTCCACCATTAGTTACTGAAACCTTGCATCAGCAACCTGCTGAAGGGTTGCATCAGGAGCATAAAATGTTGCAAGATCCTACTTGAAGAGGTTCTTCTTTCTTTAAAAAGTCAAGGGAAGTATTTAGGCCCTGGAAAACATTTCTTGCTTGACCAACTCTATGTCTCTGAGGGACCTGGTAGGAAGCTCAGTGTGCATTTAAGTCTGTCACTGAGAGGCATTTCACCTTCAGACTGGAAAGGCCTAATAAAAAGTCTTCCTCCCTGAGGGATTTAATAAGCAGCTGAATAACAAGCTGGAAAAAAAAAAAAAAACCACAACCAAACCAAGAGGGTGTCATCTGTGCAGCTTCAGAGGGAGATGCACTTGCAGCCCAGAGAGCCAAGCAGAGCCTGGGCTGCATCAGGAGAAGTGTGGCCAGCAGGGCCAGGGAGGTGATTCTCCCCCTCTGCTCAGCTCTGCTGAGATCCCACCTGGAGTACTGCATCCAGTTCTGGAGCCCCTGTTACAAGAGGGATATGGACATGCTGGAAGGTGTCCAGAGAAGGGCCATGAGGATGAGCAGAGGGCTGGAGCACCTCTCCTATGAGGACAGACTGAGAGAGTTGGGGCTGTTCAGTCTGGAGAAGAGAAGGCTTCTCTTCTCCCAGAAGAGAAGGCACACTCTGGAGAAGAGAAGTCCCAGAGGGACTCCAACAAAGCTGGAGAGGGACTTTTTTGGCTATCAGGTGGTGACAGGACTGGGGGGAATGGAATAAAGCTGGAAGTGAGGAGATTCAGACTGGACATGAGGAAGAAGTTCTTCCCCATGAGAGTGGTGAGAGCCTGGAATGGGTTGTGCAGGGAGGTGGTTGAGGCTCCATCCCTGGAGGTGTTTGCAGCCAGGCTGGATGAGGCTCTGGCCAGCCTGATCTAGTGTGAGGTGTCCCTGCCCATGGCAGGGGGGTTGGAACTGGCTGATCCTTGTGGTCCCTGCCAACCCTGACTGATTCTCTGATTCTCTGATTCTATGTTAGCTCACCTTCAAAGCTGTGTGTCTTCTGACTGCTCCTTTTTGGGTTCTGTGCAGCACTTGCCAAGGAGGCCACTGGAACTGTATCTCTCTGCCCTGCTCTGGAAGCTGCCATCTAGATGGAGGATTCCACATAACCACATTTGATAACAAGAGGTTCAATTTTCATGGCAACTGCCATTATGTCTTAGCTAAGGTATGGACAAGCTCCTGTTTCACTCCTAAGCCTCTGGAGAGGCATGAGGCAGTTAAGCTGTGCTGGAGCCTTGTGTGACTTCATTAAATGGCACCAATCCAGCAAAGCACTTCAACACATGCTCAGCCTTAAACCTCATAAATTGTCCCATTGGCAATGGATTATAAGTCAGCTGCTTGATGCTTAGCATCACAGGTTTGCAGCTTCAACATAATTTCACTATATTTTTTATTTGAATGAATTCATTTCCTTAGAGGCTGTATTAGATTTAAGTATTTCTCCTGAAACTTTCTCCAAGTGAGAGGGGGTTGGACTTCATGATCTCCAAAGGTCCCTTCCAACCCCTAACATCCTGTGATCCTGTATATTTGTTGAGTGTCAAAAAGAAGGGGATGAGCAGAAATCTCTTCAAAAAAGATGGAATTCCAGGTTGACTGTCCACAGATACACAATCCACACAGGCTGAGAGCAAGGAAGCAGAGTGCAGAGGAAAGGCAGTGGGCATGAAGTTCAACAAGACCAAGTGCAAGGTCCTGCAGCTGGGTCAGGGCAATCCCAAGCACCAATATAGGCTGGGCAGGGACTGGCTTGAGAGCAGTCCTGAAGGAAAGGCCTTGGGGGTGCTGGGGGATGAGAAGCTCAGCAGGAGCCAGCAGTGAGCACTTGCAGCCCAGAGAGCCAACCAGAGCCTGGGCTGCAGCAAGAGAAGTGTGGCCAGCAGGGCCAGGGAGGGGATTCTCCCCCTCTGCTCCACTCTGTGAGACCACACCTGGAGCTCTGTGTCCAGGTCTGGAGCCTCTATTACAGGAAAGATCTGGAGGTGCTGGAAGGTGTCCAGAGAAGGAGCAGGAGGATAAGCAGAGGGCTGGAGCACCTCTCCTATGAGGACAGACTGAGAGAGTTGGGGTTGTTCAGTCTGAAGAGGAGAAGGCTCCCAGAAGACCTTCTTGTGGCCTTCCAGTGTCTGAAGAGGTCTACAAGAAAGCTGGGGAGGGACTTCTGAGGGTGTCAGGGAGGGATAGGACTGGGGGGAATGGAGCAAAACTGGAAATGGGGAGATTGAGATTGGATGTTAGGAAGAAGTTGTTCTCCATGAGGGTGGTGAGAGACTGGCACAGGTTGTCCAGGGAGGTGGTGGAAGTTTTTTAAGGAAGTCTTTAAGTCCAGGCTGGATGTGGCTGTGAGCAACCTGCTGTAGTGTGAGGTGTCCCTGCCCATGGCAGGGGGTTGGGACTGGATGACCCTTGAAGTCCCTTCTCACCCTGACAAGTCTGTGATTATTGATTTTGCTGATGACATGTAGCAGTTTGCAGTCAGAGATTAAATGCCTCAGCTCTTTCATTACTCCAATTTAGCCTTTCAGAGACAGCTTTTTTTCTCTCCCTGCTGCCTCCCTATGAGATGCTAACAATGTCCACACATCTCTTTTTCCACATCTTTTCAGAACACTGCTGACACATTTGTGGTGATTGGTGAGATCATCCAGTGTGGGACATCAAAGACAATGACTTGCTTGAAGAATGTATTAGTCACAATTGGCAGAACTGTAAGTAACTTGCTTTAATTAGTGGCACACCATGTCACTTATCTTTAGGTTCAAAGCTGGGATCTCTCTGACACCCTGGACTCATTTTGGTCTGTTGCAATCCTGAGGCTGCAAGATTAATACCAGCAGATGGTGTGGTGTATGTGGTTATTGGTTTTGTTCTACAAGAGTTCTTTCCTTTCCACTTCTTTTGGATTCCAGCGTTTCCATTTTCTTTACAGGTAGATGGTTAAAAATCATCCTTATTGGCTTTCACTTTTTGTTTTCCCATAACTTCCAACTTTTTCACTTGCTGTTTTGGAAGACTGAGATTTCTACAGGAAAATAACCCCTTCTCTTTATACACTTCTGAGTCTTAATTCAATGAGTGAACAAGTATTTGCAAAGGAAGGCCAGAAGCTGTGCCATGATTCAAACTGAGTTCAGTGGAAGCTGAGTGAGGGCTGCTATTTAGGCTCTTCTCAGGTTTATACAGATCCTTTCTTTACACCTGGTATTTAACCAATGCAGTCCTAACCTTGTTAGGAGCTCCAACATCCTAACCTCCTTCTATAGTCAATAGAGGAAGACAGTGATCTTCTATAGTCAATAAAGGCAGATAGAGACCTTCTAGAGTCAATAAAGACAGATAGAGACCTTCTAGAGTCAATAAAGACAGATAGAGACCTTCTAGAGTCAATGAAGACAGAGACCTTCTAGAGTCAATAAAGGGAGAGAGAGGTCTTCTATAGTCAATAAAGGGAGATAGAGACCTTCTAGAGTCAATAAAGGGAGAGAGAGGTCTTCTAGAGTCAATAAAGGGAGATAGAGACCTTCTAGAGTCAATAAAGGGAGAGAGAGGTCTTCTAGAGTCAATAAAGGGAGATAGAGACCTTCTAGAGCCAATAAAGGAAGATAGAGACCTTCTAGAGTCAATAACGGGAGATAGAGAACTTCTAGAGTCAATAAAGACAGATAGAGACCTTCTAGAGTCAATAAAGGAAGATAGAGACCTTCTAGAGTCAATAAAGACAGATAGAGACCTTCTAGAGTCAATAAAGACAGATAGAGACCTTCTAGAGTCAATAAAGGGAGACAGGGACCTTCTACAGTCCATAAACAGAGATAAGGGCCTTCTATAGTCAATAAAGGGAAACAGGGATCTTCTATAGTCAATAGAGGAAGGCAGGAATCTTCTATAGTCAGTAGAGGAAGGCAGGGATCTCCAAAGGACAAGCCCACCTAAGGTATGAGGTGGAACCTGTCTCCCTCCATTGACTACTGAGGCAGTCTGAGTGTAACAGCTCTCATTTTGGGCATGTTACCTTTCCAATGAGAGGGATCCCAGCCTGCACAGAACATCTCTTCTGTGGGTCTCAGGCAGATAAGTGACCTTGCAGATATGTGAGAGCGCTCAGTCAGGGCTCTTGCTTATGGAGAGGAGTTTTTTTGGTTCGGTTTGGTTTGGTTTTTGGGGTTTTTTTTTGGTGGTGGTGGGTTTTTTTCTTGTTTGTTTGTTTTTGGTTTTTGTTTTTGTTTTGTTTTGTTTTGTTACGGCCTAGAGATTTGCTCTGTGCTAGTGTGACATCCAGAGACTGAAGTACTCTGGCCCCAGAGGGGACCATGTTTTGAAGACACTATTTCTTAATGCTTAATGAAGCTTGTCAGGTTGCTGTAATCTCTCCCATGTCTACACATTCACCACTGTTGGGATTTTTTTTCCTTTTTACCTTTTCCATGCAGACTATAAAAATATGCTCCTGTGGAAATATCTACATGAACAATTTCATTGTGAAGCTGCCAGTAAGCAAAGGTAAATGTCCTTCTTCACACCTCAGTTTATCCCTGTGGCAGGGCAAGGGGCAATGGATATAAACTCCAGCAGAGCAGGTTCCATCTCAGCATGAGGAGGAACTTCTTTACTGTGAGGGTCACAGAGCACTGGAACAGGCTGCCCAGAGAAGTTGTAGAGTCTACTTCTCTGGAGACTTTCCAGCCTGGTCTGGATGTGCTCCTGTGTGACCTGTGCTGGATTCTATGATCCTGGTCTGGCAGGGGGGTTGGACTGGAAGATCTCCAGAGCACTCTCTCAACACCTAACATCCTGTGACATCCTGTAAACATCATCCCCAGACTATCCAACATCTATTTACAGAGGGATCCATGCTCCTTTCTCTGAAAAGAACATGATCCTGCTTATGGTTGGGTCATTTGGGATTGGGACTGCCTGGGAATTCTTGTGTTACACTGGATGAACTGGCAAAAGGAATCTCAGAACAGCTTAGGGTGGGGGAGACACCTTAGAGGTCATCTAATCCAACCTCCCTGCCATGGGCAGGGATGCCTCTCAACTAGACCAGGTTCTTCAAGGCCCCATCCAACCTGACCTTGAACATCTATCTCCAGGGAGTGAGCATCCACAGCCTCTCTGGACAATCCATTCCAGGGTCTTGCTACCCTCCTAAGTGAAGAATTTCTTCCTTAGATCCAGCCTAAACCTATTCCCATTTACTCAGCTTCAGAAAGATTCACCAAGCTGTGTGGTGCAGCAGACAGGCTGGAGGGAAGGGATCCATCCAGAGGGACCTGGACAGGCTGGAGGGAAGGGATCCATCCAGAGGGACCTGGACAGGCTGCAGAGCTGGGCACAAGCCAACCTCAGGAGGTTCAACAAGACCAAGTGCAGGGTCCTGCAGCTGGATCGAGGCAATCCCAAGCACAAATCCAGGCTGGGCAGGGACTGGCTGGAGAGCAGCCCTGAGGAGAGGGACTTGGGGGTGCTGGGGGAGGAGAAGCTCAGCAGGAGCCAGCAGTGAGCACTTGCAGCCCAGAGAGCCAAGCAGAGCCTGGGCTGCAGCAGGAGAAGTGTGGCCAGCAGGGCAGGGAGGGGATTCTCCCCCTCTGCTCCACTCTGCTCAGACCACACCTGGAGCTCTGGGTCCAGTTCTGGAGCCTCTGTTCCAGGAAGGATCTGGAGGTGCTGGAAGGTGTCCAGAGAAGGGCCATGAGGATGAGCAGAGGGCTGGAGCTGCTCTGCTCTGGAGACAGCCTGAGAGAGTTGGGGTTGTGCAGTCTGGAGAAGAGAAGGCTCCCAGGAGACCTTCTTGTGGCCTTCCAGGATCTGAAGGGGGCTCCAAGAAAGCTGGGGAGGGACTTTTGAGGGTGTCAGGGAGTGATAGGACTGGGGGGAATGGAACAAAGCTGGAAGTGGGGAGATTCAGACTGGATGTGAGGAAGAAGTTCTTCCCCATGAGAGTGGTGAGAGCCTGGAATGGGTTGTCCAGGGAGGTGGTTGAGGCTCCATCCCTGGAGGTGTTTGCAGCCAGGCTGGATGAGGCTCTGGCCAGCCTGATCTAGTGTGAGGTGTCCCTGCCCATGGCAGGGGGGTTGGAACTGGCTGATCCTTGTGGTCCCTTCCAACCCTGACTGATTCTATGGTTCTATTCTATGATTTGTAAGTTCATACATACATCTTCCTTCTTCTTCCCCCCCTCCTCCCCCTTAGATGGCATCACCATCTTCAGACCCTCTACCTTTTTCATCACAATCTTGAGCACAGCTGGAGTCCGGATTCGAGTGCAAATGAAACCTCTGATGCAGGTCTCCATCAAGGTCCATCACTCCTACCAGAACCACACTGCAGGTGGGACACAGCACACTCTGCCTGTCTGCTTTCACACTGGGTTACAGCTGCTTCCCTATCACTTTAAGTGAACAAATGATTTGTTTTTTATAGTGCCTTTGGTATGCTAGGACCCCTGGTTAAGTCTGTAGCTGTCCTGATACAAGGTGTTGGCTAAACCTGTTGGGTGTCAAGTGGAGGGGGCCAGGCTCTTTTGGGTGGTTCACAGTGAAAAGAGAAGGAACAATGGGTTCAAACTAGAACATAGAAGATTTCACTTCAACATGAGGAGGAACTTCTTTACAATGAGGGTGACAGAGCCCTGGAACAGGCTGCCCAGGGGGGTTGTGGAGTCTCCTTCTCTGGAGACTTTCCAAAGCCACCTGGATGCATTCCTGTGCAGACTACCCTAAGTGACCCTGCTCTGGCAGGGGGGTTGGACCTGATGATCTCTTGAGGTCCCCTCCAACCTCTGATACACTGTGAGACTGTGAAACCCTTCCACTTGCTGAGGAAAATGAAGTGGTTTCTGTGATGTTTGGGGTGTGCAGGTCTTTTAGACATTCTGTAAATGCAGCCTTCAGCAGAGGCTTGGGAGATGCAGCCTGTGTTCTTGGGCTTGCCACCCATCTCCTGTTTACATCTTTCAAGCTTTTTGTGCTTCTGTCTGTGTAATGGGATTACATCCTGTCTGCCTCCAACCCCTTTTGTTTTGCTTTTGCAATTTCCTTTGCTTACAAGCCTTTGGGGAAGGCACTTCTCTGCCTGCCAGTGTTTACTGAAATCCATTTAAGCAGCTCCTAATCTCTGTGCTATCACTAAGTGCTACACTAATGCAAAAAAAAAAAAAAAAAAAAAAAAAAAAAAAAAAAAAAAAAAAAAAAAAAACACT
>VXBD01015464.1:107581-142737 GCA_013399975.1 Indicator maculatus | reverse complement strand
AAATAAAAAAAAAATTACACTCTAAATACAAGGTTTGATTTGTGGTAACATCAGGAAGTCTCTGAAGGAAATTTGGCTTCTCTCAGGCAAGGTTCATTATGGAGTGAGGAGGGGTCATCTAGAAGCCATTGCTTTTTCCACTCATGCAGTGATTTCTTCTCTCTCTCTCTTTTTTTTTTTTTTCTTTCATTTTCCTACCATCCACACAAGGCCTTTGTGGCAATTTCAATAACATCCAGACTGATGACTTCAGAACAGTCACTGGAGCTGTGGAAGACTCAGCTTCTGCTTTTGGTAACTCATGGAAAACCAGAGCCAGCTGTTTTGATGTCGAGGACAGCTTTGAAGATCCTTGTTCAAACAGTGTGGATAAAGGTAGCAGGCTTTTCATCCCTGGATTAGCAGTGCTAAATAATTTTCACCAAAAAAAAACCTTTCAAAAATGTCCAAAAAACCCCATCAGAAGCCACCATCTTTGAGGCTATTACAGAGACAACACATTTGGCTTTTGGAGGTTTTTTTAAGGAGACAGCTTTGCTTTTAAAAGAAAAATAAACTGCAGTGCTGGAGAAAGAACCAACACCTTCACTCATGGCTTGAAAACCACACACAGCAGCAGTGAGAACAGAGTAGTTTTAAGGCAGGGTGTACTTAGTTGTTAGTATCTGGGCAAGATTTTCATCTAGTCTAGACTGTTACAGCTGTGCTGAAGTCAAAAGGAGTAAGTTACCAACAGTACTGCTCTGCTCTACCAGGGGTCCTCTCTGCTTCTTGTTTTCCCTGGGTTTGGATTTGCCCAGAGGGCAAAGCACATCCTGGGCTGCATCAGAAGAAGTGTGGCCAGCAGATAGAGAGGTGATTCTGCCACTCTGCTCTGGTGAGACCTCACCTGCTGCACTGCAGGTGTCTGGAGTCCTCAACATAGGAGGATATGGCTCTGCTGGAGGGCCTTGAAGATGGTATGGGGCTGGAGCACCTCTCTTAGGAAGACAGGTTGGGAATGTTCAGTTTGAGGAAGAGAAGGCTTCAGGGAGACCTTAAAGCAGCCTTCCAGTGTGTGAAGGGGGTTAGAGGAGAGCTGGGGAGGGACTTTTGACAAGGGCTGGGAGTGATAGGGTGAGGGGCAACAGCTTGAAACTGGAGCAGGGTAGATTTCAGTTGGATATTAGGAAGAAATTCTTTACAATGAGGGTAGTGAAATAGTGGAACAGATGGCCCAGAAATTTGGTAGAGGCCACATCCCTGGGCAGCTCCAAGATCAGACTTGATGGGGCCCTGAGCAACCTGCTCTAGTTGAGGACCCTGCACACAGCAGTGGGGTTGGAGATGACTTTTGAGGGTCCCTTCCAACTCAATGCAGTTTGTGTAGTTCTGTGATTCTGTGCTTCACAGGACTCAGACTCTACTCTCTGGGTGTTGCCATGTGGAAAGTGAAGCTGCAGCTCACAGCTACACTGCTCACTGGTCATTGCATGTTTGATGTTACAGAATCATCAGGGTTGGGAGGGACCTCAAGGATCATCCACTTCCAACCCCCCTGCCATGGGCAGGGACACCTCACACTACAGCAGGTTGCTCACAGCCACATCCAGCCTGGCTGCAAAAACTTCCTTAAAAAACTTCCACCACCTCCCTGGGTAACCTGTGCCAGTCTCTCACCAACCTCATGGGGAAGAACTTCTTCCTGACATCCAATATGAATCCTCTCACTTTTACTTTTGCTCCATTCCCCTCAGTCCTGTCACTACCTGACACCCTCAAAAGTCCCTCCCCAACTTTCTTGGAGCCCCCTTCAGATCCTGGAAGGCCACCAGAAGGTCTCCTGGGAGCCTTCTCCTCTCCAGCCTGCACAACCCCAACTCTCTCAGGCTGTCTCCAGAGCAGAGCAGCTCCAGCCCTCTGCTTATCCTCGTGGCCCCTCTCTGGCCCCTTGTTATTTTGTGACTATAAAGCTTAGCCTGACTGTAAAGGATTAGGAAAGCTGGATGGAAGATAATCAAAATGGGGAGGCTTTGCAGATGTTCTGCAAGCCCAGCCACAGGAATAATATTAGCACTTGGCAGGTGAAACTTCTTTTATGGAGATGCCTGGTCAGCCATCTGCCTATGCTTGTCACCTGGCTGTGCTCATGTCCTGTATTTCCCTTTGACATAAGCTGAACACTTCAGGACATTCCTGTTCTGTGTGATACCTGATAAGATTATTGATCCAGGTAGCCAAATGTTTTAAGTGACTGTGGACTGTAATATTTTCTCTCACTTCAGAAAAATTTGCCCAGCATTGGTGTGCTCTCCTGTCCAACACAAGCAGTGCGTTTGCTGCCTGCCATGCTGCTGTAGACCCTTCTGTGTACATCAAGGTAAGGCACTGGACTTAAAGGGGTGATTTAATCTAGCCCAGAGAGAGAGCTGCCATGAAGGTAGCCTGGGGAATGAAGCAGGTTACAGTAATGGATGTTTGCGAGGAAGCTCTGACTGCTGATGCTGGTGAGAAAAACACCATCGTGAGAGTTTATGCAAGATTCGATGGCCCTTGTAAGCTGAAAATATGAAGTGACTGCAGTCACAGATCTGTGAGAAAGAGAAAAAAAACAGATTTAATGTTCCTGCAAACTGTTCATTCTTGGAAAACCCAAATTTGTTTCCCTGTGGAATGATCCTGAAGGTCTTTCCAGCCCTAAAGATTCCATGATTCTATAATTCTAGGAGTTGAACTGAGATTTGTTTCAGCCCCATGGAATATTGTGCCCTGTTCTGGACCACTCACTTCAGGAAGGACCTCAGGGAACTGCTTGAAAGAGTCCAGCACAGAGCCATAANCCTGGATGTGTTGCTGTGTGATCTGCTCTAGGTGCTCCTGCTCTGTCAGGGGGGTTGGACTGGATGAGCATTGGAGGCCCCTTCCAACCCCTAACGTACTGTGATTCTTTGATTCCCTCTGGGTTGGATTAAAATTCACATCCAGAGGGAGAACATGTCTTTATATCATTTCTATGCCATTTATTACTGTGGAATCTTATTACCCTCCTTGTATTTCGAGTGCAAGAAGCTGTCTGTAAGTAGTCTTGGTGTACAGCTCTGTAATGCTGTTCAGGAGCTGGCTGAGCTAGAGAGTTGAGGCATTTATGTGGATAGCAAACACACAAAATGAATGTGGGGAGTGCGTGTGGTGCAACATAATGAGAAAATAGCTGATCTGAAATTAGGCATCATTAGGTATCTTCAAAACTCTGGCTGATGCTTTGCCTCTCCCAAGGTGCCCTGTGTAAGCATGTCTGCCTGAGAATCCATGCTAACCCTAAGGAAAATAGGGATCTGGAGTTTTCAACAACCAGTTTCTGATGGACATGTCTGTTGCTGCTGCTGATCTCAGCAGACTTGAAGCCATGAGTCATGGGAAGTGTTTTCCATGACATCAGGAGTGGTAGGATAAGTCACCAGCCATGCAGCACCACCTCGAGTGCCTGGCTGTGTCTGGGTGCTGCTATCCAGCTGCTCAGTTAGAAGAACTCAAGCTCTAAACCCTTTGCATGCTTGCCTAGCTGTTTCTTTAGATGTCATTTCATGTGATTTCCTATTAAATCATCATCTCTTAGGCACCTGCCTTTCAGTCTGATGGTTCTTACCTGCACACTAGGTACAAGAGTGCCAGTCATTGCTGGGCAGTGTTTTCAGTTCTGTGTATTTTCAGAGGACATATTTTGACATTAGTCTGGAGAAGAGATATGTTGACTATTTAGTCTGGAGAAGAGAAGGCTGAGAGGGGATCTGATCAATGTCTATCAATAGCTGAGGGGTGGGTGGCAAGTGGAGGGGTCCAGGCTCTTTTTGGTGGTTCACAGTGATAAGACAAGGAACAATGGGTTCAAACTTGAACATAGAAGATTTCAGCTCAACATGAGGAGAAACTTCTTTATAGTGAGGGTGACCAGGCCCTGGAACAGGCTACCCAAAGAGGTTGTGGAGTCTCCTTCTCTGGAGACTTTCCAAAGCCACCTGGATGCATTCCTGTGCAGAGTACCCTAAGTGATGGTGCTCTGGCAGGGGGGTTGGACCTGATGATCTCTGGAGGTCCCTTCCAACCCCTGATGAGGGCTGTGAGACTGTGGTACTGGGACATCTCCCAGGTTGTACATCCTAATGGGAGGTTGGGATAGACTTTTCATAGTGCTTTAATGAACTATAGTTGCCCTTGTGCTGCTTCTTACTCATCAGTGTCAGACATGACCTCATGGCAGTTACATGACTCTCATTGATTTCCTGCTTCTCAGTGTCTCATTAGCTCACTTTTTCTTTTGGAGATAGCACCAATTAAGTTTCCTTGATAATAATGCTTCTTTTTTTTCCCCTCCCTGTGTTGACTGACTACTTTTTGAATTCCTGTCCCCTAGAAATGTATGTATGACACCTGCAATGCTGAGAAGAGTGAAGTGGCCCTGTGCAGTGTGCTCTCTACTTACTCCAGAGACTGTGCTGCAGCCGGCGTGCCCCTGAAGGGCTGGAGGCAGGGCGTCTGTGGTATGCACCCTAAAATACCTTGGGTAGTGGGGGACAGCTTCAGGAGAGCCCAGTCTGTGGCAGTCAGTCTGTTGTGCTGCATTAGTGGGTCTTTGAAGAATAGAATAAGTATAAATTCTGTTAAAAAATCTCTGCAGCCAAAATCAGAATCACAGAATTAACCAGGTTGGAAAAGAACTTTGAGCTCATCAAGTCCAACCTATCACACAGCACCATCTAATTAACTAAACCATGGCACTAAGTGCCCCTTCCAGTCTCATTTTAAATACTCCCAGGGACAGTGACTCCATCACCTCCCTGGGCAGCCCATTCCCATGGCCAGTCTCTCTTTCTGTGAAGAATTTCTTCCTAACATCCAGCCCAAACCTTCCCTGGCACAGCTTGAGACTGTGTCTCCTCCTTCTGTCACTGATTGCCTGAGAGAAGAGACCAACCCCCATCTGGCTGCAACCTCTCTTCAGGTAGTTGTAGAGAGCAATGAGGTCTGCCCTGAGCCTCCTCTTCTCCAGGCTGAACACCCCCAGCTCCCTCAGCCTCTCCTCACAGGGCTGTGCTCCAGACCCCTCCCCAGCCTTGTTGCCCTTCTCTGGACACATCTCAACATCTTTCTCACTCCACTTCATGCTGTTGTGATGCACGTTCCTCATGTAAAATATGAGGAGAAGCAAAACAGTATAGGGTGCATTAAAACCCACCAAGGGGTAGCAGTCAGGTTGGTTTTGAATGTATGGATCTCCTCTTGTATTTTAATCCCAACCCCTTGTTTGCAGTTCATCTCAGCCATGACTGAGAGGGGATTTAAACAATGTTTATAAATATCTGGGGGCTGGGGGTCAAGAGGGAGGGGACAGGGACAGGCTCTGCTCAGTTGCACCCTGGGATAGGACAAGGGGCAATGGATAGAAACCACAGCACAGGAGGTTTCACCTCAACATGAGGAGGAACTTCTTCACTGTGAGAGTCACAGAGCAGTGGAGCAGGCTGCCCAGAGAGGTTGTGGAGTCTCCTTCTCTGGAGACTTTCCAGACCCATCTGGATGCATTCCTGTGCAACCTGGAATGGATTCTCTGTTCCTGCTCTGGCAGGGGGGTTGGACTTTTAGGGTTATAAAATCATAGAATCAGTCAGGGTTGGAAGGAACCACAAGGATCATCCAGTTCCAACCCCCCTGCCATGGGCAGGGACACCTCACACTACATCAGGCTGGCCAGAGCCTCATCCAGCCTGGCTGCAAACACCTCAACCACCTCCCTGGTCAGCCCATTTCAGGCTCTCACCACTCTCATGGGGAAGAACTTCTTCCTCATATCCAATCTGAATCTCTCCACTTTATTCCATTCCCCCTAGTCCTGTCACTACCTGAGATCCTAAAAAGTCCCTCCCCAAGGCAGGGAGGTCCCTTCCAAACCCTAACACCCTGTGAGCCTGTGATGAGTCATAATGTCTCAGACACAGCCCACAAAAATGGTGTAGCTCTCATTACCTTCCCATGTTGCAGTAAAATAATAATGATTTGTAATAAAGATCCATTGGTGATACCTGAGAATAGGAAAGTGTTTAAAGGCAATTTCATCTCAGGACTATCTTACAAATGAACAGAAGTTTCTTGGGCACACAGATTGTCACTTAATCCTGGGTTTGGAGTCCACATACTCACATAATTTTCTTTGGCACTTCCAGAGTTGATTATGAGACTGAATTATGAGGTGGAGCACTGGAACAGGCTGCCCAGGGGGGTGTAGAACACCCTGGAGGTGTTCAAGGCCAGGTTGGATGGGGCCTTGAGTAATTTGGTCTAGTGGAAGGTGTCCCTGCCCATGGCAGGTGGGTTGCAGCTGGAGGATCTCTGATGTTTCTTCCAAGCCAAACCATTCTCTGATGCTCTGATCAGAGCTGAGGATTAAACTCACAAGTCCCAGCTTCTGCATTTTACTCCAAGATTTCCATTTTCCCATTGACAGTCAGATAGTTCCAATGAGCTCTGCCTGTATCAGCATGGAAATACATGTGTGGGTTTCTTGACTAATAACACATCTGAATGGGAACCATCACAACAATTATTTTTCAGGCAGGTTTGATGCAGCTGTGATCTACAGAACTGCTTGACTCAGGGGCTGGCAGGGCTAACAGAGACAAACAATGTACCTGGTATGGTGCTTTGTGGAAGGCACTTAAGATTGCAGTAAGAACAAGCCAACAAACCCATGCTGAAGTATTCAAAGGGAACACAGTGTAGTCCACAGCAAATTATCCTAGACCCATGCAGATTTATGGACCAGACACAGTCCCTGCTTTGTTATCAACTCAGAATCACTGACATTTTCTAATGCCAAAGCAAGGCTGGTTTGCAGCATGGGTTGGACTGAAATCTGTGCACTCAGGGCACAGTGGGTGATACTGACTCAAACACTGCAGTAACCCTGGGGGGGAAAAAAAAAAAAACCACTAATGGCTTAATCAGGACAATCATTTGAGGTCTAATTTAAGAAGAAATAAGCTTTTGGGAACATGCCTGAGATAAGATTGAAGGCTGCACTGTTTATGAGTGAAAGAAGCAATGGGCTGCAACAGCCTCTCTCACTGCTCTGCCCCTCTGGGGGGGGCTGGAGAGGCTCTTCCAGCTCCTGCAGCTGGCCCAGCTGTGCCAGGTTGCAGGCAGCATCCAAGGCAGGCTGTGTCCTAAGGGAATGTCTACATTGCAGTCAAGTAGTGTATGAAGTAAGTAAACCCTGCCAGGTAACTGCATGTCAGACAATGACCTTTAGGGGAAGCATGAACCATTACTTGAGTTACTGCAGTATTACCCACAAGACCACTCAGTTAGCAGCCTCTGCTAAGTCCTGGCCTGGCTGTCCTAGTGCTCCTTCTGCAAGCTGAAAGCTGTCCTTGGTGTGCTTGTGTTCTCTGCACTCAATCCCTCAGTTGTCATGTATGTAATCCACTGGCCTTCCAGTATCTGAAGGGGGCCTGTAAGAAAGCTGGGGAAGGACTTCTCAGAGTGTTGGGTGGTGATGGGACTGGGGGGAATGAACCCAAGATAGAGGAGGGCAGATTTAGATTAGATGTTGGGAAGAACTTGTTCCCCATGTGGGTGGTGAGGCACTGCAAGAGGTTGCCCAGGGAGGTGGTGGAAGCCTCATCCCTGTGCAACCTGCTGTAGTGTGAGGTGTCCCTGGCCATGGCAGGGGGGTTGGAACTGGCTGATCCTTGAGGTCCCTTCCAACCCTGACAATTCTTTGATTCTATGATTTCAAATCTATGTCCATGAGCACTATAATCAAATAACATTTTTCTTACCAAAACTGCTCTTTTTCCTCTAAAAAAAAAAAAAAATCAACCAACCAAACCCCCAAACAAACAAAACCCCAACAAAAAAACAACAAATGAACAAAAAAATCCCCAAAAGCAAAGGGAGCAAATAACCAGGTTTTTATTGCATCAAGAGCTAAGGGTTGAGACCCTCACATCTGGTAAATCTGAAGTAAACTCCTCTTCAACATCATTAATACCTTTCTTATCTGGCCTGTTTTGATTGACAAGTATCAGTTGCTGAATCTTCATAGCATGTCTAGAAAGTAGGAGAATATGACCTGTCCAGTTTATGCTGAGGGTATCACATCTACTCCAGCTAAGACCAGGAAACCAACTGGTTTTTGGTGGTGTTGGTGGTTTTAATGTGTACCCAGCACATTAGCCATGCTAAGGAAGTGTGCTATGGCCATGGGCTGGAAACCACACAAAGCTTTGTTCAAGCATGGAGCCTGCTGCTGATGTGTTGATAACATTGCTGCAAAGCTGCTGAGCACAATTGCCAGGGAACAACTCCTCTGTACCTTCCAGCAATGTACTCATCTGCATGGGTCTGAAAACCAGCTATGGAGTTAGAATTGCAGATGTGAGTTAGCAAGAGGGCTTAAGGAGACTGGATTCTGAATTCCTGTTGAATTTCTGAAGATTTCAAATGCCAGGCTTTCTTGAAAAGCAGAGCCTTGAGGTGGGTGATATTTCCTGACAAAATTTGGTGTCGTCCCTCTGGATCACTACTGCAGATTTCATGGCAGAGTTTTGAAGGTGGTGTTTCTTGGCAGCCTGTGAAAACCAGGCAGCTGTGGTCATGGTCAGCTGGGCTCTTTAAATTTTGGTAGTTAACTTTTTTTGGTCCACCCAGAGGACTTACAAGCTGCTGTTTTTCCATTTTGCCCAGAGAATGACAAAATGATTTTTTTCCTCCAGACTTTAATGAGAAATCAAACAGGAAGGATGAGCAGAGATTCTTGGTACTGCCTGTGTAACATCAAAGTGTACCCCTTACAAAATATCTTCGTTTCTTAAACTCCTCCCAGCCAAAGAAATCATTAGTAGAGGGCAGAGAATGAATTTTTAGAAGCTCTTGGCCTCAGGCCTTGATATAAGGTAGGCATACAAACTGTGCAAATGACAAAGTCATCCTAATTCCCTAATCCAGTCCAAACCCACCCTGCTGAGTGCTCCTGTGCTCAGTGTCATGCAGTTCAGGCTACCTGAGCAAACTTCCCCCAGCCCGCTAGGACTCAAGGTCTTCTGGTTTGAAGTAAGCCCACTTCTGGCTACCAAGGAGCAGACAGCTGCACTAGGAGTGTGAGCAATGGTTGCACAGAGAAGGCCATACATCCATTTTGTTTCTCTTGCAAAGATCCCTCTGAGGAGTGTCCTGAGACTATGGTTTATAACTATAGCGTGAAGCACTGCAACCAGTCCTGCCGCTCGCTGGATGAAGCCGACCCGCTGTGCAAAGTGCAGATGGCTCCCATGGAGGGCTGTGCTTGCCCTGAAGGCACCTACCTCAACGATGAGGAGCAATGTGTCACTCCAGATGAGTGCCCCTGCTACTACAAAGGCAGGATCGTTCAGCCTGGCAACTCCTTCCAAGAGGACAAGCTGATGTGGTAAGCTGCTCTGGTGGTGCAAAGGCTGCCGTGCCTGGGGGCGTGCCAGGGCTGGCTGGGGAAGTCCCTGCTCTGATCCTTCAATGAGCTCATTTGGCTGCAAGGAGTTATGACAAATTTCTCCCAGATTCTACCAAAGCAAATATTCTCCTGGCAAGAAGTGCAGCCACAGCAAAGCCCTGTGTTCCTGCTAGCAAACAAGAACTTGAAAACCTGTGATGTGATGTGTGCAGTCTGCATGCAAAGCTCATTGTTGTGTGAACAACGTCCATATGCAGGGGGAGGAAGCTTTTGGGGCCAGGCTCTTCTTTGTGGTGCCCAGGGACAGGACAAGGGGCATCTGGCACACACTGGAATCCAGGAGGTTCCATCTGAACAGCAGGAAAAGCTTCTTTGCTGTGAGGGTACTGCAGCCCTGGAACAGGCTGACCAGAGAGGTTTTGGAGTCTCCTTCTCTGGAGAGATTCCAAACCCACCTGGACATTGTGATCCTGGGCAATCCACTGTGGGTGACCTTGCTTTAAGTGAGGATTTGGACTGGATGATCTTCAGAGGTTCCCTTCTGAACCTCCACCATGCTGGGATTCTGGGACTGGAGAAGCCTTTTAAAGCCTGTGGCTTTAAAATGAAAAAATAAAGTAAAAGACACCTTCCAACACACCACCCTGCAGGAGATTGAGGAAGAAAACCTCCAAATCTCATTTTTTAAAAAAATGAGTCCTTTAAAAAGGGGGAGAGAAATTTTGGGGGAAAAATACTAAAAACTACTTTTCATCTACAGTGAAAAACAATTCTCTTCCTTACTTTCAATCAATTCAGGGCAGCAAGGATATCAAATGCCAGGCAAAGGCTGCTTTATTCAATGTATTTATATCTTTAGATGTATTTTTTCTTTCTCACTCTCTCAACTCCCACTTTTTTCTTTTCTTTTCCTTTTTTTTTTTTTCTGAGGATTTTAGAGACTATTCTGCAAATACAGATTCATGTAGTAATTTAAAAGTTACTTAAGAAATTATTAGCCTTATTTCACTGATTGGAAAAGAAATGCTTAGGAGGGAAAAAAATAGTTTAGGGAAAGCACACAGGAAGCCATTGTGAAGATGAAGGAAAAATATTGAAGAGCTGGAAGTCTTAACCTTCCTTCTGGGCATGGGGATTCATGCCTGGGAACCTGCTAGCTGTACCAAATACTCATTTGGGTAGGAATTTGTTATTGGTGTGGCTAGTGAAACTTTGCAGTGCCCTGCTCTGGAGTGAGAAAGGAACATGCAAAGGGCTGATGTCTTCCATATTTTTTTTGGTATCTGTTTAGCAAATGCATTCAAGGAAGGTTGGACTGCATTGGAGAAATTGTCCTGGTGAAAGGTGAGATGCTGTTAACTGATGGCATTATGGTGTCTGTAAGTATTTAGACTGCTTTTCTGTGCTATCTTTCTGTAACATTTCAGTATTCTGCATATTTTTGCCCTCTCCCTGAAGCATGCTGGCTGTTGCTAACAGTTCTTTGCTAAAATATCACCAAGCTTGATGAATTCTTTGAAAGCTGAAGATGCTTCTCAAAGCTTGGAAGCTGTCTGCCTCCTTCTCCCCACATTTCCAGTGAGCACAAGCGAAACCTCACAGAAACTGTGAATGAGAGACACTCACTGCCCCCTGAAATGCTCTGTTTTGCAATTGCTGATGGCATCCTCACTGCTTTCTCTAAATGTCTTCTCCCTCCTTAGACTGCCCGGCTCCTATGTACTACTTCAACTGCAGCTCTGCAGGTCCCGGCGCGATCGGATCGGAGTGTCAGAAAAGCTGCAAGACCCAGGACATGCACTGTGTAAGGACCTCCCCTCCCAGCATCAGCAGGGCACAACCTGACTGCCCATGTGTGTGTGATTGTCCTTCACACACTGTGGNTAACTCTGTGATTGCTGCTAAAGGCCAATGATGCTGCATTATGTCTGCTTGGCTCTCTGGGCTGCAAGTGCCCACTGCTGGTTCATGTTGAGCTTCTCATCCACCAGCACTCCCAAGGCCTTTTCTTCAGGGCTGCTCTCAAGCCAGTCCCTGCCCAGCCTATATTGGTGCTTGGGATTGCCCCAACCCAGCTGCAGAACCTTGCATTTGGTCTTGTTGAACCTCCTGAGGTTGGCTTGGGCCCAGCTCTCCAGCCTGTCAAGGTCCCTCTGGATGGATCCCTTCCCTCCAGCCTGTCTGCTGCACCACACAGCTTGGTGTCCTCAGCAAACCTGCTGAGGGTGCCCTCAATGCCACTGTCCATGTTGCCAACAAAGATGTTGAACAAGACTGGCCCCAGGACTAACCCCTGAGGGACTCCACTTGTCACTGGCCTCCACTTGAACATGGAGACCCTTCCCCCCCAAAAAAAAGTCTGGCACCCAGATCCAGCACCTCTGCTCCTTCCCTGTACTTCCTGTTCATTGACAAGTTGCCTTGTGTTGTATCTTTCCATTCACAGTACGTCACAGAGTGTGTTTCTGGCTGCATGTGTCCTGATGGGTTGGTGTTGGATGGCAGTGGAGGATGCATCCCCAAAGACCAGTGCCCCTGTGTCCATGGAGGACGCTTCTACAAACCTGGGGAAACCATCAAAGTGGACTGCAACACCTGGTATGTTCTTCCAGGGAGCCTGGGTTTGTATCAGAGGTTGTTACAACTGTTTGTGCATGATTAGGGCAGGATTTTGAAGCCTTCCTCTTCTTCACCAGAGTATCAGGCTTGGAGGAAAAAATGGGCTAAAAATAGGTAGAATTCAAATGTGTCTTGGTGGTAAACATGAACTTTCTGATTAGCAAAACACATCATGGCATGGTCACAGAATCACAGAATGGTCTGGGTTGGAAGGGATGTCTGAAGGTCATTACCATCCAAGCCCCTCCACAGTCAGCAGGGACATCCTCCACTAGCTCAGGCTGCCCAGAGGCCTGTCCAGCCTCACCTTGAATATCTCCAGGGATAGAGCCCAAACCATCTCCCTGGGCAACCTGTCCCAGTGTTCTACCACCCTCAGAGTAAAGAACCTGTCCTAGAAGGGCTGAGAGGGTAAGCCTCAATGAGTGAGAGTTGATTGCTTCTTTTGATGTACCACAAAAGACAAAGCTTTGAATCACTCTGCCCTGTTTGGGGCTAAGGTAAAAGCAGGCTTCACACAGAGATGATGACTCTCTGCATTTCCCCTCCCAGCACCTGTAACAAAAGGCAGTGGAACTGCACAGAGAACCCCTGCAAGGGAACCTGCACCGTCTATGGAAATGGGCATTACATGAGCTTCGATGGGGAGAAGTTTGATTTCCTGGGAGACTGTGACTATATCCTAGCTCAGGTACCAACTTCTGTAATTTCAATTTTTTTTTTTTTTCAATTTTCCTATTCATATTCTTTTCCCAGCTTGGTCTGTATGGGATGATTCAGTCTGGGTGATTTCCCAGGTGAAACCAAAGGGAGCACAGCACTAATTTGCTGCTTTTGTAAACTGTCAGTGGACACTCTGGGTCTCTACTACAGAAACAGAGCAAAGTAGAATATTTTAATGGAGAAGCTAAACAGCAGTCAGTGCTTTTGGAGCATATGTGAAACCTTGCATGCCCTGGAGAAGTGGTGGGGCATAGACCACAGATTCTGTTGGGCATATTTCCAGTGTTTCTAGTTTAAAATAATTGCCTGTTGTCCTACCACTACAAGCCCTTGAAAAAGTCCTTCCCCAGCTCTCCTGCAGCCCCCTTCAGGTACTGGGAGGCTGCTCTAAGGTCTCCCTTGTAGCCTTCTCTTCTCCAGGCTGAACAGCCCCAACTCTCCCAGCCCATAGGGAAGGTGCTCCAGTCCTTTGATCATCTTTATGGCCTTCCTCTGGACCCTCTCCAAGAGATCCATGTCCTTGTCCTTAGAGCTTACTCCCCTCCTCTTGCAGCTAGGACAGAGTCTGTGCTTTCTTTTTTCATGTAAAAGCAAAACAATTGAGGCTCAGAAGCGACACAAGAGGGCACTGTGTGATTCCAAACGATCCATTCCTGGGCTGGGCAGCCCTTTCCTGATGTAATTCCAGCATCGGCAAGGTGTGGTGTTGGAAAGCCAAGCGTTTCTCTCAGCCATCCCAGACTGCCAGTATTTGAGTAGTGACAGAAGCCCGGGGAGGTTGGTGTACGATAATTGCACGTAATGAGGCAGCACTGGCTGAGACATTTTGTCATCTCCAAATTACAGCTGGTTTTGCTGACTTTAAGAAAGAAAACCAAACCCCACACCACACTATTTTTACCTTCTTGGCTGTGCAGAGCTGCTATGAAAGGCTCAGGTTTTCCTTAGCTTTCTTCTGTGAAATTCCTGGTCAAATGTGAACCTGCCACCAGGTCAGCTGCCACCAGCGTTTTCTTGAATGCCCAGAGTTCAGGGGGAAAATAATATCTAACTGGACAAAATAGGAGAAATCAAATTGGATTTTGGATTGTCACTCGTTTTGGGAGCTTCTGAAAATGTTTAAGACTGGTCTGGTGGCCTGAAAAGATCTAATACAACACTTACCTCCTTATCTCCCCACTTTTGGGGTGGTTTAGTTTAGAAAAGAAGAGGCTGAGGGGAGACCTCATGGTTCTCTGCAATTACCTGAAAGGAGGTTGTAGAGAGGCTGTTGCTGGTCTCCTCTCACAGGTGATTAGTGATAGAACAAGAGGGAATGGCCTCAAGCTACAACTGGGTAGGTTTAGATTGGACAGTAGGAAACATTTTTCCCAGCAGGAGAGGTCAGACTTGGGAATGTGCTTCCCAGGGAGGTGGTGGAGTCACCAACCCTGGAGGTGTTTAAAGGTGGTTTGCATGTAGTGCTTGGGGATATGGTTTAGGGGTGAGCCTTGCAGAGCAGGGTTCTGGGTTGAACTTGGTGATCCTGAGGATCTGTTCCAACCTGAATGTTTCTGTGGTTATCTCTTTTTCTAAGGATTTTTGCCCCAATAACATGGACGCTGGCACCTTCCGGATTGTCATTCAGAACAATGCCTGTGGGAAGTCCCTTTCCATCTGTTCCCTGAAGATCACACTGATTTTTGAGGTTTGTCTACAGCTGGTTATAACAGAGGAGCTGTGGTCTTGATTTTGCAGCAGTTAGTTTATTATCTCTTCTGTTCCAGCTCAGCTGCTGCTAGAGAATAAGTAGGGAAACCAAACAGCCAGAAAGCAGAAGCAGGCAAGCTGGGTTCAGGTATTTGGTGTTAACAGGGCTGGACACTTCTGCAGGTGAGGGGACAGATGCAAGGGGTTAACAGCACTGTATGTAAGTGAGAAAAGAAATTCTTTACAGGGAGGGTGGGGAGACACTGGAACAAGTTGCCCAGGGAGGCTGTGGATGCCTTCTCCCTGGAGGTGTTCAAGGCCAGGGTTGGACAGGGCTATGAGCAACCTGGGAGGTGTCCTTGCTCATAGCAGGGGGGTTGGAACTAGATGATCTTTAAGGTCCCTTCCAACCCAACCCATTCTATGATTCTCTGATTCTCTGTGTGTGTTTACAGCTGTGACATGAATAGCATAGAAGGGATGATAAAGTTTTGAGAGGAGCATGTTTCTGTACTACAGCTCAAACACGAGGTAGATGGAACTACAGAGGAAAGAATTTCTTCCCTCCAGCTCAGGCTTAGCATTTCTCTGAAGTGTATACAAAAGATTTGTCTCCCATAGCGGGGAGGGAGGGGATAGTGGAACAAAGCAGCATGACAAGGGGTGTTCTAGCCTGCTCAATTGACTGTGCACTCAGGAGAAATCTCTGCCAGCAGAACAGATTTCATCTAGAATGAGGACAATTCCTGTGGCCTTGAGGTAAGGCTTGTCATGGAAAGACAGACATTTCCCACTGAACTCAGTGGGGCTTGCCTGTGGCTCACATTTCTGGTGAGAGACCTAAATGTAGTGTAAAGGCTACAGAAAAGTAAGCTAAAGGAGAAGAGGCAGAGTACCAGTGCTGTTGCACTAAGTTTTGTGTTTGATTTCCCCCATGCCATGTGCCTGTTCCTTGTAGAGCAGTGAAATCAGGCTCTTGGAAGGAAGAATTCAGGAGATAGCCACTGATCCAAGAGCTGTGAAGAACTACAAGGTGGATCTGAGAGGAGGTTACATTGTGATTGAAACAAATCAAGGGATGATCTTCATGTGGGACCAGAAGACTACTGTCGTGGTTCATGTGGCACCATCTTTCCAGGTAGGTATGGGATGGATTGATTTCAAACTCAACATTATGGAGCCCCAGTATGAAGAGTAAGGCTTGGCAAAGTGTTGGGTTCAGTGGACAAGATGAAGCAAGCAGGTGATGTCCTGTGTTTTAGTTCATTGTTCAGTCAGTATGAAATGCTCCAGAATATTTGGAGCTGAAGGTAAAGTTGGACACTTTGCAGTGGTGGAGTGGACCTTGACAGGCTGGAGAGGTGAGCCCAGGAAATCCAACAAGGCCAAGTGCAAGGTCCTGCACTTGGATTGGGGAAATGCAAAGCACAAATACAGGCTGGGGAAGAAATGGATTGAGAGCAACCCTGCAGAGAAGATTGTGGGCGTGCTGGTTGATGAAGTGCTTAATATGAGCCAGCAATGTACACTGGCAGCCCCAAAACCAACCATGTCCTGGGCTGAATCAAAAGATGAGTGGCAAGCAGGTCAACAGGAAGGGATTCTGCTCTTCTGCTCTGCTCTCATAAGACCCCACCTGGAGTACTGCACCTAGCTCCAGGTCTGAAGCCCCCAACACAACAAGGACATGGGTCTCTTGGAGGGGATCAAGAGGAGGGCCATAAAGATGATCAGAGGACTGAAGCACCTTCCCTGTGGGGACAGGCTGGGAGAGTTGGGGCTGTTCAGTCTGGAGAAGAGAAGGCTACAGGGAGACCTTAGAGTTGCTTTCCAGTACCTGGCCACAGGAGAGCTGGGGAGGATCTTTTTGCAAGGACTGGGAGTGATAGGGCAAGGGGCAATGGTTTTTAAACTGGAGCAGGGGAGAGTTCAGGAAGAAATTCTTTGCAGTGAGGATGATGAGGAACAGGAATGGATTGCCTGGAAGTTGTGGATGCCTCATCCCTAGAAGTGTTTAAGACCAGGCTGGATGAGGCTTGGGCAATGTGGTCTGTTGGGAGGTGTCCTTGCCTATGTCAGGAGGACATGGAACTAGATGATCTTGGAGGTCCCTTCCCACTCAAGCCCTTCTATGATTCCATGATAATGGAGTGACCTTGTCACTTGAAGTCCAGCATTTTCTAAGCCATATATAGATGGCTGGTTAGAAATTTGCAGCTGTTCTGCCTTGACCTGTTCTGTGGTTGCTTTCTGTCATACAATGGGCTGCACTCAAACCAACCAACCCATGTACTGTGCCTGCCCAAATCCCCCAGGGAAAAGTCTGTGGCCTTTGCGGGGACTTCGATGGCCGCTCAAGGAATGACTTCACAACCAGAGGGCAGTCCATGGAGATGAGCATCCAGGAGTTTGGAAACAGCTGGAAAATCACAAGCACCTGCTCCAACATAAACATGACAGACCTGTGTGCCAATCAGCCCTTCAAGTCTGCCCTGGGACAGAAGCACTGCAGCATCATCAAGAGTCACATCTTTGAAGCCTGCCACAGCAAGGTAACCCTCACCCTCAGCAGCCTCACACTAGGTATTTGTTGCTGTTAGGCAGAACATTTGCACACAGAATTCCTGCTGTTAGAGGCTATTACACAGCAACCTCAAGTCCAACCTCTCTCAAAACCTCCCTTTACAGCTGCACCAGTCAAACCCTGTTGCACAGTGCTGAGGAAACAGCAGTGCCTGTTTTGAGCAACTGAAGACAAAGAGGGTCATAGCTGGCTACCAGAAGTAAATATTAGGTATCAGTGTGTAAAATCTAAAGATAAGTTAGTGTAGAACTCTTTGTATGGGGAGCCATAGGAAAGTTCATTCAAATCCCCAAAAGAGATTGATTATTTGGTTTATTTTAGACACCAATTGAATTAAAGAGTAACAAGCCTATTAATTCTTCATTAGAATGTCTATAAAAAGCTTCAGTGCAGTTTAGCAAGTCACTTTCAGAGCAAACTTGGCTCCATTTCCTTGACTGCTTCACGTTGGTGAAACCAGAAGGGACATGGAGTTCAGTGGCAAGCTACAAAAGGAAAAGCTCTGCCTCTCAGGGAATGCACACACCACGTCCTTGTGCTAACCCAAAGCAAGGTGGTGCAGAAATCACATGGGAAAGATATTTGGACACTAAACAGCATTGGTACACACAAGGGAATGAGAAGATTTAGAGTCCAATTCTGCCAGGCAGGTGAAAGTAGGAAGCTGCCCACTGTAAGATATCACAGCTCCTTCAGGACAATCCCAGCCTGCCACAGGCTCAGCTTGGAACTGCCAGTGGATGGCAGCAATTCAGAGCCCTTGCTGTCATTAAACCAGACCTGTTGGTCTTTTGACAGGTGAACCCCATACCCTATTATGAATCTTGCATTTCTGACTTCTGTGGCTGTGACAGCGTGGGGGACTGCGAGTGCTTTTGTACCTCCGTGGCGGCTTACTCGAGGAGCTGCAGCAGAGCTGGGGTCTGCGTGGACTGGAGGACCCCTGCCATCTGCCGTGAGTATTGCACTGGGGAGCTCACAGAAGAGCAGTGCCCTCTGTGCTCAGGCATGTGGGAGACAGAGAGCAGCAGAATCCTGACATCACTGTGCAGCTGTGACTTAGAGTCGCAGGATCATTTTGCTTGGAAAAGATCTTTACAGACTCACAGAAATGTTCAGGTTGGAACAGACCCTCAGGATCACCAAGTCCAACCCAGAACCCTGCTCTACAAGGCTCACCCCTAAACCATATCCCCAAGCACCACATTCAAACCACCTTGGAACACATCCAGGCTTGGGGACTCCACCACCTCCCTGGGCAGAACATTCCAACGTCTGACCTCTTCTGCTAGGAAAAATGTTCCCTACTGTCCAGTCTAAACCTACATATTGTAGCTTGAGGCCATTCCCTCTGGTTCTATCACTAATTACCTGTGACAAGAGACCAGCAGCAGCCTCTCCACAACCTCCTTTCAGGTAGTTGTAGAGAGCAATGAGGTCTCCCCTCAGGCTCCTCTTTTCCAAACTAACCATCCCCAGCTCCTTCAGTCATTCTTCATCAGATTTATTCTCCAGGCCCTTAATTTAGCACTTTTCTACACAATAATGAGGGCAAAGGAGAAAGTTTGCTTAGTCTAGGAAGTGGAGCTGCTGGGATTGCTAAGAGAGCAACATCTGTCACATCAGTTGTTTGGGAATTAAACAACTGGGAAGAGTGTAAGATGTCCAAAACCAAACCAAGAGGCAACAGTGCAGCAGAGCCCCAAAACTGGGTGTCCTGCTCCAGCAGTATTTAATGCTGGTCAGCCAAGCCTGGTAGGTTTTATGGTAACACACTTCTTCCATAAAGGCTATGTGTGAAGTTTTTTGCAGCTCCTTCATTTGCTCTTCATCAGATTTATTCTTCAGGCCCTTCCCAGCTTCCTTGCCCTCCTCTGCACTGGCTCCAGCACCTCCACATCTCTCCTGTATCGAGGTGCCCAAAACTGGACACAACACTCGAGGTGTGGCTTCACCAGAGCTGAGTCCCAGGGGACAATCACATCACTGATCATTAAGTCCAACCATTCTCTAACTACACCAAGTCTGGTGCTATACCCTTGTTTACCACATCTACCAATTAACCCCTGCCAGTGTCTGAGACTTGCAGGTCTTTTGTTCTTCTGTTCCAGCTGTGTTCTGTGATTATTACAACCCACCTGATAAGCACGAGTGGTTCTATAAACCCTGTGGAGCTCCTTGCCTGAAGACCTGCAGGAACCCACAAGGGAAATGTGGGAACTTGCTGTACAGTTTAGAAGGTAATTCTTGCTTGGCTTTGATGCAGTTTCTGGGAATTGAAGCTATTAAGCTGCTCTGAGATGTCTTAAGTATCAAGGCTGCTGAAAAGCTCTCCCATGTGCCCCAGCACCTCATTGACCATGCCTCACCTGGGCTAATTCCCCACGTGATGCTGTCACTTGTAGCATAATTTGCCTGTTGCCTTTGAATCTGGGGAGAGATAAAAGATCACTCAGTCTAAATATGCAGAAAATAATTATCTGTTGACATAGAGAGTTAATTAAACTTTTGGGAGAAAGGGAAAATGAGAAGGTGGAAAAATAATTAGTAGTATAAAGAACATTCACACTGGGATCACATTGATTTAGGGATTGTATCTGCATCTGACAGAGATGTTTGTGTGTTTTCACTGAACCCATGCAACACAGCCAAAGAATGCTTGGTTTATTCTCTCTTTCCAGGCTGCTACCCAGAGTGCAGTCCTGACAAGCCATACTTTGATGAGGACAGCAGGAAATGTGTCTCCCTCCTCAACTGCACTTCATGGTAGGTCATTTGATGGTGAGAGAGGTAGAACAGGACTGGAAAGGACAACCTAGGTGTGATGGTTGTGAGACTGTCTTTAATTTTTCTTCTCACAAAGTTTGAGCAGAGAAAGTGAAAGGATGTAAATAAATCACCGTTGGGTGTAAGAAAGCAAAACAGTGATTGTTCTAAACACTTCCATTGGGGAGAGAGAAATGTTTAAGAATCACTACTCAAAACAAAGTCACTCCATCTCAGCTTGCTCTGCTTCTTTCTGCTCTCCTTCTGCCTTGGGAAGGTAACACTCACCCCCTGCATATTGACCTTGACAAGCTAAGTCTAACAGCCTCTCAGCTTCTTGGCTCTCTCTGCCTTCTGCCAGAGGGGTCTGGGGGGAGTCCTTCTGGCTTGGTCCCTTAGGGGGAAGCCAGGGGGCTTGGTTGTGTTTTTCTGTTGACTGTACCTATTTGTAAATGTTGTGAGTAGTGTATATTTGTACATGTTCATTGCATTGCATCATAGGTTGTAGCTTTGCCTATAAATACAGCTTCATTTGCTTCCAGACTGAGCCATTGTAGGTGTGGGAGGGGGATTGCAGCTCTCACACTGTAACACTAGGCAATCAGACAATCAAGGAATGGTTTGGGTTGGAAAGGATCTTTGAAGGCCATCTAGTTCAACCTCCCTGTATCAAAACAGGGACACCTGCAACTAGATCAGGTTGCCCTCAGCCCACCAGCTTGGTTTATGTTCATAGGTGGTAGCAACTATCAGCAAACCCTCCAGGACTAACTTTTTATGTAAAAGCAGGCAGCCTTGCAGACATTGTTGTTCCATATCCTGGTTCAGGTCACTAAAACAAGCCTTCACTTTTTTATCTTCAGTGATCCTGAAGCGAAACTGTGTACTGAGGACTCCAAAGGTAACTTTCCAACACCCTCACCACTCTCTGAGTGATGGTAGGGCTCAAACAACCCAACATCATGTGTTGCTTCAGATGCCTTGGTGATGAGACTGCAGCTAGATAGTTCAGTAGATGGATGCAGCACTACAGATAGACTTTGATAACAAAATGCAGCCTGTCACCTGAAGAATAACCACAGGGAGGAAGGAGAGAGGTGTGAAAGGTGGGAATCATCTCAGCCAGGTAAATACCATTTCTTCATGTTTACACTTCTTTTGCAGCCAGTGAAGACAGACAGACAGACACTAGCCTGAAGTGGGCCATTGGTGGCACCTGTTCTAATGAGAACTTTTAGAGTAAGGCAAATCTTCTAGAGGTGCTATTGCCTGTCCACTGATGTCACACTAAGCCTAGCCAGCCAGCTAATGAGAGATGTGCTTGTGTGGCTAAAAGACACACTGAAGGTGTAGTACCAGTTCATTCTTATATCTAGGGGAAACCCCATCCCAAAATGCAGGGTGACCCAGCAGGTGACACACCTTCAGTTTTTCTGGGTTTGGTACACTTACAGATATACTGCCTTGGGTTCCTGAATGTACATTCTCCAGAACCTGGAGAGCTTTATGGGAAGGAAGTTGTTTGTCACTGCTTGTCCTCCCTAGTGGATGGAAATGGCTGTGCAACACCTTCTGCACCGGTGCTTTATCATTCAGCAAGGCAGTAATCCCAGTCTGTTCCCTGCCAAGAGGGAGTGCACCTGTGCTCCATGCTAGTGCCAGTTCTGATGCTTTCACCAGCCACTCATTCCTCTATGCAAACTGACTCCAGGAAACACCCCAGCAATGACAAAACTCCAACCCACCTTCAATAAATGGGGCAGACTCCCAGTGCACCTTCTCCAGCAGAAATGTGATGAAGTGTTTCAGCCAAGCAATTCATGTTACAGAATTAACCAGGTGGGAAAAGACCTTCAGGAGCATCAAGCCATGTTTGATGATATGAGCTACAGAAGGGCACATCCACAGCTGGGCTTTCATTTCTTTTGTGCTTACATTACAAGTGTCCCCTGTTTACCATGGCATTTGCTCTTTTGGTCCCTCAGATTGCCTTTGCTGCTACAATGGGAAGACTTACACCTTGAATGAAACCATATACAGCCAAGTAGCTGGGACTGAGTGTGGAGAAGCCATCTGTGGCCCTAATGGAGCCATCATCAGAACATTTGTACCCTGCGCCACACCATCCACAGCAGCACAAGGTACCACATTTGTAACAGGTTTGATGGTGATTTGATAGAACTCTAAAATCATAGTAAGTTTTGCCCCCCTTGGAAGAAGACTCCTACTGAATGTAAGCACAACTGAAGGCAGTTGAAGGCTTAGGAATAAGGACCAGAGTTTGTGGGTCCCATGGTAGGGAACAAAAGTGAAATTTTGATAGAGTCTTAGTAGCAATGGGATAAAGAGACAGTATAGAGAGAAAGATCTGGGCAACCTGGTGTAGGTGAAGATGCCCATCACAGGATGTTTAGGGGTTGGAAGGGACCTCTGGAGATCTTTGAGTCCACCCCCCCTGCCAGAGCAGGACCATAGAATCCAGCACAGGTCACACAGGAACACATCCAGACAGGACTGGAAAGGCTCCAGAGGAGGAGACTCCACAACCTCTCTGGGCAGCCTGCTCCAGGGCTCTGTGCCCTTTACGGCAGAGTTCTTCCTCGTGTTGAGGTGGAACCTCCTGTGCTGTAGTTTCCATCCATTGCCTCTTGTCCTATCACAGGGCACAAGTGGGCAGAGGTCCCTGTCCCTTTCTTCCTGACTCCCAGCCCTCAGATAGCTATAGGCACTGATTAGATCCCCTCTCAGTCTTCTCTTCTCCAGACTAAAAAGCCCCAGGGCTCTCAGCCTTTCTTCATCAGGCCCTTGCTTACTGCAGAAGGGGTTGGACTGGATGAGCTTTGGAGGTCCCTTCCAACCCAGACCATTCTGTGATTTGGGTATTCTTCAGCACAGCTTTTACAACAAACTTGTGCATACCACAGCTGACACTGGTGGTGCTGGTCTCAAGAATTCATACTTCTACACCTTGGTTTTCTCCTTCTCACTGTCTCTATCACACTGTGGTACTTACTGCACTCATTGGAGTAAGTAAATCTCAAATGGGTCACTGGAGCAAGAGATTAAAGCTATTTGCTGCTTTACTTCCTTCCTAAAAAAAAAAAAAAAAAAAAAAGAAGTTGCAGGGGTTTTGAATGGACAGAAAATAGGAATTAGGAAGGAATAAAGAAAGAGTGGAATTTTAACACATGACTGTAACAAAGAAAAATGAGTGGCTATGAAAATTATGGTTTATCCTGCTAGTAAATTGTACAAAGAGGGCAAGAAAAATGAAAAGTTAGCTTCTCTACTCAAAGGAGTGGAAGAACAAAAGGCTTGATGGTGAGCTCCTGTGTTTGGTATCTACAGAAAGTGGTAACAAGTGGAATAAGAACTGTAATGGAGTGACAGCTAGGAAAGGGAGGACTGCTCCAAGTGGAGTGTAGGTGGCATAGTGGAGTGTCTAAATGATCTCTCTGTATTTAAACCAACAGTTTCTTCACAAGAAGAAATTAAAAAGCAAAATGGAGTGCCACTGGGAGTCAAGTCTCCAAAGTCAGGTGAAGTCCTGCAGCATTAGAAAATTCAAAGGAACCTGAAATTGGAATGAATAAGCAGGAGTTAAAGGGCAGTTTAATGTAGTCTGTGTAGGAAAACCCTCATTATGAGGGGAAGTGTGTGTGTGTTACTCTAGTAGTATACAGTGTAGTAAAGAGGCTGTGTATCACCACAGAGGATGTTTGTAGTGTGTAGATGTACACACTGTGGTGGTGCTATGAAAATTAGTATTTTTTTCCCTTTTTTTTTTTTTTTGGTGATTGGAAAGGATGAAATAGAATCCATGGGGCTTGAAAGCAGAGTGGGAAAGGATTTGAATGTTAACCTCTTTTATTTCCTGCAGAAGCACATGTGCAACCTGTAACAACATCTGCACCTCCATCATCAGTGGTAGCCACTCCCTGCTTCTGCAGTGACAATGGACAATTGATACAAATGGGTGAGAAACCAAGCAAATATTTTTTTCTGCACCACTGATGTGGGAAGATGTACTGTTAGATAAAGTGCTTCAGCAAGGGCTCCTTCAGCTGTGGTTACACATTACCTATCACAAGCTGTTCTGTCTTTGAACTGTAACCAGCACCTTCAGAACTACAACTCTCCCACACCCCATAACTTGGTCCTGGTTTGGATATTTCTGGAAGCTTATACCAGGTGTGGTATAAGTGGTAGTCAGTGGACTCCAGCACAAACCCCAGATCCCAAACTGATGGACAGGGGCTTGTAATTCACAGCCACATTCCAAAAACCGAGGAGAGAAAACTCTTCCTCATCTCTTAGTAGCTGTTGGACCACCTATCTCCTGGTCTTTTTGAAGACCAGATGCACCCAGTGATATGTTCAGTGTTGTCTCCTCTTGCACTCATTTTTAATTCCCACTAATGTGCTTAAGAGGAGAATTTAAGCTTGGCTGCTTGTGGCCCTCCCTCAGCCTTTGCCATCAGTCACTGAATTGAAGAAGGTGCAGGCACAGTCCCACCTAACATGGCCATGGGGTACAGGCAGGCAGGGTTGGGTGTGTGGCCCATCTGTGACATGTAGGCTATGAGTCATAGAATTGCCTGGGTGGAAAAGAGGATCAAGTCCAACCATAACCTAACATCTCCCTGTATGCCACTGTTAGACCATGTCCCTAAGCTCCTCATCAAATGTCTTTTAAACACCTCCAGGGATGGTGACTCCACTACTTCCATAGGGAGCCTGTTGCAGTGCCCAATGACCCTTCTGGTGAAGAAATTTTTCCTAGTATTCAACCTAAACCTCTCCTGGTGCAACTTGAGGCCACTCCCTCTTGCCCTTTCACTTATTGTTTGGGAGAAGAGGAGCCCAGCTCCAATCTCCTTTCAGGGAGCTTTAGAGAGCAATGAGGTCTTCCCTCAGCTTCCTCCTCTCCAGGCTGAACAACCCCAAATCCCTCAGCCACTCTTCATAGGACTTGTGTTCAAACCCCCTCACCAGCCTTGTTGTCCCTCTCTGGACATGTTCAAGCACTTCAATGTCATCCTTGTAGTGAGGGGCCCAAAACTGAACCCAATACTCAAGGTGTGGCCTCAGCAGTGCTGAGTACAGGGGCACAATTACTTCCCTGGTCCTGCTGGCCACACTATTCCTGATCCAGGCCAGGATGTTGGCGTTCTTGGCCACCTGGGCACACCCTGGGCTCATGTTCAGTCAGCTGTTGAGCAGAGAGTCAGCACTTTCATGCACTGTCCACATCTAACAGTTGGGTTTTGGCCTTGCAGGAGAAAATGTTTCTCTGCCAGTGAATGTATCAGGCCATTGTGCCTACTCCCTTTGCAATGCCTCCTGTCAGATTGAAGTTGTTTGGACAGAGTGTAAAAATGGTCCTACCAAAGCCCCCAAGTTCTGTGATTCAGACTCTGAAACCTGTCTACCAACATCTGCACCCAGTGCAACAAGTCAAGTCCCTGCTTCCACGAGCGCTCCTGTCAGCGACTGTCTTGGGCTTGTTCCTCCCAGAAAGGTGAGAGACTCCAAAGAGGACAAATTTCTTCAGCTACAGACAAGATGTGATGCTCTTCTCTGATGCTGGGAACCACCACTGTAGCTGGACTGTAGTTGTGATTGAATTGGGTGATTCAGAATATAAGAGAATTTGCAAAAATTAAGTTGAAGATTATTCTGTTCACCTGAAGCATCTAAATTATTGGATATGGAAAGAGCTATCACAGCTGAACAAAGGCTGGAAATCACACCTGGGATAGCATCACAGAATAGCACACAACAGTTTGGTTTGGAAGAGATCTTTAAAATTACCCAAACCAACTCTTAACCCAGCACTGCCAGGTCACCACTAAACCATGTCCCTCAGCACCACATCTACAGGGCTCTTCAATCCCTCCAGCAATGGGGGCTCCACCACTGACCTGGGCAGCCTCTTCTAGGGCTTGACAATCCTTTTGGGGAAGAAATCATTCCTAATGTCCAACCTAAATCTTCCCTGGTGCAACCTGAGGCCCTTTCCTCTTTATATTAGGGAGAAGAAACCAACCCTCCCCTGGCTCCAACCACCTGTCAAGGAGTTGTAGAGAGCTATGAGGTCTCCCCTCAACCTTCGTTTCTCCAGGCTAAACAACCCCAGTTCCCTCAGCTGCTCCTCACAAGAGTTGTGCTCTACACCCTTCCCCAGCTCTGTTGTCCTTCTCTGGACATATTCCAGCACCTCTTGGAGTGAGAGGCTCAAATCTTAACTCGGTGTTTGAGGTGTGACCTCACCAGTGCTGGGTACAGAGATAAAAATCACTTCTGTGGTCCTGCTGGCCACACTGTATCTGATAGAAGCCAGGATGCTGTTGGACTTCTTGTCCACCTGAGTACACTCCTGGCTCATACTTAGGTGACTATTGACCAACACTCCCAGGTTCTATTGCTCTGAGCAATATGATGTGTCCCATCATCAGAAGTGGTCAGGACTTTGATACTGGGTCCTGTACAAAATGTGGTAGAGCATAAGCAGGTATCAAGTCTTTATTGCTTGCCACATTGCCTGGTTTCCAGGGAAAGAGCAGACAGCAAATAATGCCATGCTAGATGATTAAGGGAATGGAGCATAGCTGCTGTGTGTGATTTTCCAGATCTTGTTCCACCATGTTCCTATGTGCCTCTCCTCTTCTCTTCCAATCTGTCCATAGTTTAATGAAACGTGGGACTTTGGCAACTGCCAGATTGCCACTTGCCTGGGAGAAGGAAACAACATTAAACTGTCCAGCGTGGCTTGCCCTCCTCAGCAGGTGAAACCCTGTGTCAATGGCTTCCCACTCAGGAAGCACCATGATGACACTGGCTGCTGTGAAGTCTTTGAGTGTCGGTGTAAGTACTGCAGCAGGAGAGCTCCTGAAATTTATGTTGTGTTCATTTGGGCCTCGAGAAAGATAAATCTTTGGGGTCAGCATCTACAGTGTTCATATTAATTCAGTAGGATGCAATGGTACAGAAGTCCCATCTAAACCTGTCATGGTATGACATGGGTGCCTTAAAAAGCATAGAGTTAAAAACCTCCAGAGGCTAGATAAGTCCAGGAGCTGGACTGGAGAGTGTAGTTTTTGTCATTTCATTCCCATAATGCCTGCATCCCTATAAAACTGGCTGCAGAGTCAGTTTCTTCCCTTTTTTCTTCCCTCTGCTCCCAGGAGGATGCACAGGCTGTTAGCTCCTTGTGGGGGAATAAGTCCTGTTTCAGCCTTGGCAATGCTGCCAGCTGTGGCCTGGAGCAGCCTGGCTGGGGCTTGGAGCTGCCAAGCTGAATTTTAGCTGCATCACATGGGTTTGGTATGGGGAGTGAGGCCTGGTTCAGGCTTGGCAGTGCTGCCAGGTGGGGCCTGGAGCTGCCAAGCTGAATTTTAGCTGTGTCACACTGGTTGGGTATGGGGGGTAGAGAGGCATGGTGGTGGGGAGGGGGCCATTTGAGACCCGGGTTTGTTGGACTGATTTAGAGGGAGGTTGGTGCGAAGCTTTGGCCCAAGGAGGTTCTTGGAGAAGAATGGCCAAGGTGGACTATGGATTTTGTGTATTTTATATGCCTTTGTACTGTTGCATGTAGTTATGAAGAGCATCTCCATTGAAACTTTCCAATCCTATCCAACCCAGCGTGGAGCACTCTTATTTTGATCCCTTTTGCAAGAGGTAGAAGAGCATCTGTCTTGCTCCAAACTAAGACAAAAACCTGGGCTGTTCAGAGCAGATAAGAATGTCCTTTGTGGGCTGTTCAGAGCAGATAAGAATGTCCTTTGTGGGATGTTCAGAGCAGGTAAGAATGTCCTTCCTGGGCTAGTCTTTCATTATCAAAGTGGCCATTTCAGCTCTCACCAGAAACAAGTAGAAGAATTAAAACTAGCTTAGACTTACAGGAAACTCAGAAGCCAAATCTGAGGGGTGTGACTCTGTCTTCCAGGTGTTTGCAGTGGATGGGGAAATGAGCATTATGTGACTTTTGATGGCACATATTATCATTTTAAAGAAAACTGCACCTACGTCCTCGTGAAGTCGATTCATCCTGACTTCTGGATTCACATTGACAACTACTACTGCGGTGCTGTTGGTGGAGCAATTTGTTCCATGTCCCTTCTCATCTTTCACTCCAACTCTGTGGTTGTTCTGACACAAGCAAAGGAGCATGGAAAAGAGACAAACCTGGTAAAATGTTGTCTTGAAATGAGTTGTCAACTTTGTTTTGCTTTGTTGTCAAATGTTCTGTCATGGCAAAGGATGAAGCTTGTGAAAAATTGAATGGGTAGGGAATGCAGTTGTATTCCTTTCTCTCTCTCTTCCTTTTCCCTTAGTGTGGACAAAAATGTGTATGTTCTAAAAACTTGAGAAATGTGGCTTTCATTGATTAGAAGGGGCATATGAGAAGCTGGGGACAGAATTTTAGCAAGCCTTGTGACAGGACAAGGGGTGATGGTTTAATCTAAAAGAGGAAGATTCAGACTAGAGAGAAGGAAGAAATGTTTGACACTGAGGGTGGTGAGACCCTGGCCCAGACAGCACAGAGAGGTGGTCGGTGCCCCAAACTTGGAGCCATTGCAGGTCAGGTTGTTTGGGGATCAGAGCAACCTGCTCTGGTTGCAGATATCCCTGCTGACTGCAGGGGGTTGGACTAGATGGCCTTTAAAGATGTCTTCCAACCCAAACCAGTCTGTGATTCTATGACCCTAAGACAACTGAAAGTTGTGGTTTTCTTCTAGACACAAATATTCAAATAGAAATAATCAAACAGTAAAAAGGAATCACAGAGAGCTGCTGAAATGACTGCCTTGGACAACCCTCATTTAGTGTACCTGAGGCCCCAGATCTGTGCTGCTCCCCTTTCCAGTGGCACAAACCATGTGCTACAGAACGNGCTGCCCAGGGGGGTTGTGGAGTCTCCTTGTCTGGAGACTTTCCAAAGCCACCTGGATGCATTCCTGTACAGACTACCCTAAGTGATCCTGCTCTGGCAGGGGGGTTGGACCTGATGATCTCTTGAGGTCCCTTCCAACCTCTGCTATACTGTGAGACTGTCTATAGAGGCCTTCTGCTTCTCTTCGTTTTCAGGTTTTGTTTAATGACAAGAAAGTTATTCCAGACATTTCCAAGCATGGCATCAGGATAACCAGCTCTGGCATTTACGTCATAGTTGAAATACCTGAGGTAGAAGTTTACGTCTCCTACAGTCGCCTTGCATTTTACATCAAGCTGCCATTTGGGAAGTTTTATAACACCACCATGGGACTGTGTGGTGAGTGTCCTCATCAGCTGATGGCAATGAACGCCATCCATTGGCCTCCTTTCTTTTCTTGTCCCTTTGTCAACATCTCCAAATGCTTGCAACTTCACTCACTGGGCCCTCTGCACAACCTGATCCGTTGAGGATGTCCCTGCTGACTGCAGAGGGGTGTGTTGGCTTGGGGTTAAATTAACGAGGTGGGAGTTACAAAAACAGAGTTATTTTTATTTTCCTGGAAAGCCCACCTCAAAATCATGTACAAAATTGAGTTGAAAAAAAGTTATTTACAGGTTCTATTCGGTCGTGAATTCTTCCGGGAGGCTTATGGCAATTTTAGTACCATTTGGAAAATTCAGGGAGTGGAAAAGGCTAAGCCACAAATAGCTTCACCCCACTTATAAACCAAAGGCCAGCCAAGAAACTCCTAGGGAAGTATGGGATGCTGATTTTTACTCATTAGATCAGAGTAGGAATTTGAAGACAGTCCCCAGCTCTCCCTCTCTTGCTGAGAGGCTCCAGAGACTGCTGGTTTTCTAATCCAATTCAGTGGGTGACATGGCTCAAATTCCAGAAGGGGGGGAACTGTGGATGGTTTTAAGGCTGTCATTTTAATTTTTCTTCACAAAGTTCAAGCAGAGAAAGTGAAAGAATGTAAATAAATCACTACTGGGTGCAAGAAAGCAAAATAATGATTATTCTAAACACTTCCATTGGAGAGATAGAAATGTTTAAGAATCTCTGCTCAAAGTCACTCAGTCTTGGTTTCTTTCTGCTTCTTCTCTTCTCTGGCTGAAGATAACACACATACTGACCTTGACAAGATAAGTCTAACAGCCTCTCTGCTTCTTGACTCTCTGCCTTCTGCCAGGGGAGTCTGGGGGGAGTCCTTCTGGCTGGGGAGCGAGGAGGCCCCCTGGGGAAGAAGCATAGCCCCTCGAGGGGAAGGGAATCCAGGGGGCTTTGTTATGCTTTTCTGTTGACTGTACACATTTGTAAATGTTGTGAGTAGTGTACATTTGTGCATGTTCATTGCATTGCATCATAGGTTGTAGCTTTGCCTGTAAATACAGCTTCATTTGCTTCCAGACTCAGCTAGCCTGGCTATTGTCGGCATGGGAGGGGAATTGCAGCTCTCACACTGTTACAGGGACCTGCCAGAAATCTAAAATGTCTGTAGACAAGGCTGCCACCAGGGAAACTCATGCAGTGCGAGGGAAAGCTGCAGGATCGGTCCTGAGCAGGCTGGATCACGGCAGGATCGGTCCCAGGCAGGCAGGGTGGTGGCAGGCAGGTGGGTCTGGGAGATGCCAGCCGAGTGCTGGTCCCTCCAAGGCAGCCACAAATGCAGGGCAAGGCGAGTAGAGTCCAAAAATGAGTGCCCAAAACGGCAGAGCTGAAACCGAGTGGGCTGCCAGGAATCGGGCAAGAGCGGCGGAAAATGAGAGCCCTCCCTGCTCCCTGCTCACCCTATTTAAGGTATTCCTAGGCAATTGTCCAGGCCAAAATGTGAAGTACTCCCTTATCACATTGCCAAATCCCAGCTGACTTCTCCCCCCATCAGTAAATACCTGTGGGGGCCTTTGCCAATGGGCAAACTTCCCTGTCCCCAGGAGGAGGGCAAGGCCATTTAGCACCTTTGTCTGCCCCATTCAAACCTTATTGATAGACAAGGAGGGAAGGGAGGGAACACCCTGCAACAAGGGAGTTGGACTGGATAACCTTTGGAGGTTCCTTCCAACACAGAGGATTCTGTGATTTCTCTTTTAATAGATTTATCTCTATCTGGTGGAGAGACACTGTCAGGAGACAGAGTTTTAAGTTGCTTCCTTTCATTCTGCTCACAGTCTGTTGGTGGATGGAGAGAAGCTCTTTCTAAGCCCTTCCTCTTGATCATATCTACTCACTCTGGGAATGTGTGAAATTGGAAGAGTCCTGTGCTAGAAGACAGAGCCAGCTCAGTTCCTTTAGCCATTAGGATAAATGCATCAATCAATATGGCAACTCCGCTTTTCAGGAGTAACTGGCAAACTATTTCTTCCAACCTTTTCTTCCTATAAATGGTTCTTGTGAACTCATCCACATCTCACAAGCTTGAGACCATCCTGCCAGGTTTTCTCTAAAAGCAGCTTCAACTGTTCTCAGACTGTCACTTTTGTGTTGCTACCAGGTACCTGCACCAACCAGAAGTCTGATGATGCTATGAAGAGGAATGGTGAGGTTATTGAGTCCTTCAAAGAGATGGCATTAGACTGGAAAGTCCCAAAGGCCTCCAACAGATACTGTAATCCAGGTGTCTCCAAACCAGCTGAGCTGGAGTATGATCAGCACTGTGAGCCTTCCAATCTGTGTAAAATCATCTGGTAAGACAACTCCCAAAAGTGCCAGAAAAATCAGTCCACAGGATAATTTTGTGCTTCACTGCATGACTTGGGTGAACTGCTCCTAGGATGTGATGAAACCATGAGGACTAGCATACCCTGAATAACTGAGGAGGAAAAGGATGTGCCAATGTTCCTGAGCTTGGCAGATATGGGGGGTTTTGTTTGTTTGTTTTTTGGGTGTTTTTTTTTTTTTTTAGCTGCATCACCAAAATCAATCCTCCTTTAATAGCATCTTCTGCTTGGCACTCCTTCTGCCTGTCAGTTCTGGAGATACCAATCAGGAACTGGCAATAATTCAGCATCTGAAAGCTCTGGATGAAAAAAAAAGCAGAGCCAGAGTATAGTAAGCAGATATGTGTGGCTGTTTTTAAAATAAATGTGTGGTTTAAAAGAGGATTGTCAAACACACTGACAAAAAGATGTCAGCATAGAGAAATTATGGTTATGAGTTGTGAAGAAGACATTTCCCTGCAGCTATCAGCCCAACATGAAATGGCTTCCTTTCAAAGCAGTGTAAAGAACAGGAGGTAAAGCTCCTTCTTCATTGAGCTGTGTGGATTTACTGCATGTCAGAGCCTTTTGTAGTTGCATCCTCACCCTGAGGGTTTCTCTGCCTGGGGATGGGTTTGGTTCTGGGATGAATCCATCCATCCACAGGGGAGTGAAACGTTTTGTCTTTCTCCTTGCTTTGTGAAGGAACCTGACTGAGTGCCACAGCGTGGTGCCCCCCCAGCCCTACTATGAGGCATGTGTGGCCAGTGGGTGCTCCAAGCAGCACCCCAGCACCCAGTGCCAGAGCATGCAGACGTATGCAGCCTTGTGTGGGCTCCACGGGGTCTGCGTGGACTGGAGGAGGCAGGCGAATGGGCAGTGCGGTAAGCCTGGAAAGACCTGGGGAAGGCACTCTGCTCTCTTCTGTCCCCACCTGCACATCTTTTGTGTGCCTGCACCTCAAGTCCTTCCCAAGCTGCCCTGCACCTAAGAAAAGGGCAGGATCAAAGAGGTTGGTCCAGTCCAGAAGAGGTGCAGAGCAAGTGGGCAAGCAGCTGACAGACTCTCCTGAGCAGCTCAGCTGAGGAGCCCTGCCTGTTACCTAGAGCTTCATCACTAGATGGCAAAATACATCTTCCCTCTGCATGCTTTGCTCTGCTCAGGGGTACCCAGTGACTCTAGCACTTCTAGGACTGCTACAAGTACCTTGATGAATCATGGAATCATTTGGGTTGGAAGAGACCCTTTAAGATCATCCACTCCAACCATTAACCCAGCACTGCCAGGTCACCACTGAGCCATGTCCCTCAGTACCACATCCACACAGCTTCTGTCCCCACCTCTTCAAAGATGGGGCCCAGGCAGCCTGTTCCAGGCTTGGCAACCCTTTTGAAGAAGGAAGAAATTGTTCCTTATGTGCAGCCTAAACACACCTGACACAACTTGAGGCCATTTCCTCTTGTTCTATCACTTTTTACTTGTGAGTAACACTTCTCTCTAACCTCCTCTCTGTTGTAGAGAGCAAGAAGGTCTCTCCTCAGCCTCTCCTTCTCCAGACTGAACATCCCATTCCCTCAGCCACTCCTCTCAAGACTGATGCTCCAAACCCTTCCTCAGCTTCACTGACCTTCTTCAGCCACGTTTCAGCACCAATCCTCTCTTGCTGAAGCTGCAGGGACATCCTCACTGGGCAGGAGCTGGGATGTCTGTGCCATGGGGTGGGCTGTGGTTTATCTGTTGTGCATGAAAGGTACTCATGAGTCTGGGCTTACTAACCTGAGTGTTGTGGTGCTCCACAGAGGCCAGCTGTGACAAGGATCAGGTGTACAAACCCTGTGGGGAAGCTAAAAGAAACACTTGCATCAGCAGGTGGGTCATTTCCTGAGGCACTTTCCAAGTTCAGAACTGAAAAATTGCCAGGGAAGGCTGGAAGTTCACATTCCTCTGGGATCTAGGTGCCTGATTGCCCTGGGGCATGTTTCTGCCTCTCATTCATTCCTGTTTCTATTGCAATTGTGCAGAGAAGCTGTCATGGACACCCTCCCCTCCAGAAACAGCACACCAGTGTTTGTTGAAGGATGCTTCTGTCCTGATGGAAAAATTCTACTGAATGAGCATGATGGCACTTGTGTTTCTGTCTGTGGTAAGGAATGATGTAAATTATGGGATGGGAAGAGGGAGAAGAGCCTGACACTAAGGGGGATGTTCTGGGTACAGAAGAAATGAGGGAGCCCCTGAAACTCACCCTTTCCAGTCAGGGTGGGAATGTTTCAGACTGGCAGTTTCTGCCTGCCCTTATGCAGAAAGTGCAGCTGGCAAAAGATCAAGGGAGGGTTTTTAAGCTGGTTTGGGTACACAGCCTGTGACTTTGCATTCTGGATCTCATTCATTTTGTAACTCTCTCTCAGATTTCACAGAATCAGAGAGTGGTAGGGGTTGGAAGTGATCTCTGCAGATTATCTAGTCCCAAATCCCTGTTAGAGCAGGGCCACCCACAGGCCCACAATGCTCAGGTGAATTTGGAATCTCTCCAGAGAAGGAGACTCCACAACCTCTCTGGGCAGCCTGCTCAAGGGCTCCAGCACCCTCAAAGGGAAGAATTTTTTCCTTATGTCAATGTGGAACCTCCTGGGTTCCAGTTTGTGTCCATTGTCCCTTATCCTGTCAATGGACACTGCTAGAGAACACACCAGCTCCACCCTCCTGACACTCACCTTTTAGATGTTGATCATCATTAGTGAGTCCCTTCTCAGCCTCCTCCAGGCTAAAAAAACCCAGGTCTCTCAGCTTTTCCTCATAAGGTAGATGTTTCAGTCCCTTGATCATCTTAGTGGCTCCCCACTAGACTCTCTCCAGCAATTTCTTGTCCTTCTTGAACTGTGTAGCTCAGAACTGGACCCAGTACTCCAGTTGTGGTCTGGCTAGGGCAGAGTAAAAGGCAAGGAGAACCTTAACCCGCTGGCCACACTCTTCTGTGCACACCCTAGCCTGTACTTATTCATGGGAATACTTTCCTTGTATTGCTGTCCTCCTGCTTCTGTTGCTTCCCCTGGATCAGCTATCACTAAAGGAATCTGTTAATTCATTTTGCAGGTTGCACTGCACAGGATGGGTCAGTGAAACAGGTGAGCAAAAGGAAATTGCTGCTTTATACCACAGCTGGGTGCTGTGACCTCCTGTAAAAATGACTGCACCATTTTCTTCCTCTAATTCTGAGCTTAAATGTCAGTGAGCTGCACTGGCAGTGAGGAAGAAAAACAGCAGATTTTATTAACTCCAGTGATTTGTTAATCACTTGAGGCACAGTAGCAGCAATAGCAGTTTGTGTGATCAGAGTTTCCTGGAAGAACTACCAGGCTTCCCTTCTGGAATCATGTCACCCTGCAAAGGAAGGTGGCACATAACAACTTTTCTCCTTTCTCTTCCCCTTCTCCTCCCTCTGGGATCTGAACTCTGATTTTTCTATATGACAAATTAGGGCAGGCCAGCCCTCCGCTGGTGTTCATTCATAAAATGCTGCTAGATTTTGCACTTTGGACTACTGTCCATGGCTGTGGTAGTTTTAAGCTGTGCCTCTGAACTTTTCCACAGATCTTGAACAGAAAGTGGTAGGATGTAAATAAATCACCATTGGGTGTAAAAAAAAGGAAAATAATGATAAATTCTAAACAATCCCAT